>JAOXNN020208146.1:0-19547 GCA_028571205.2 Hydropsyche betteni | reverse complement strand
CGTCTCCTCTATAATTTATGTCTTAAATTCAGCTAGTTTATCCAAAATACACTTTATTAATTTATGTGTCTGTATCCTGCACTCTTGGTGTTTGTCGTACTCCATAAAGTATTTATTCTATTGTATTATCTTCTCCAGATGGTTCATTATTGATATCACATTTGAAGGGCTCAGCCACTTACTTAGCACAACAGGCAGTTTAGCTCTTAGAACGTTGTGAGTGGTATACAATTTATCGATCGACTGCTCTTCGCTGCAGTTCAATTCAAACAAGATTAATAAAAACATGCCCATGTCCACCTAGGTTGTTTTTTGAATTGAATGCTCTTAACCATTCTGATTAAGGAGCAACTTGAACATAATATAAATAATGTTGTCCTCCTTGTGCTAGAGAATCTACGCTATGAACAAAGCCATCTAGTTGTCACTGTTGGGAATGCCGCTCTACTTAAACCAATCGAATATAACTTATGTGATTTCTATCCTATCTAGAAGTTTGCGTATCATTCTCTCATATCCGCTACGATAAATTGAGTATAGTCGCTTCATCTTCATCTCCTGGCTTAAGCGATGAGTCAGCTTCACTCTCGGAAACTTCTACACTTTAGAAAGTATCTCGATTATCTGATTGTTTCTGGCTACTGTAGTTTCAAATTACTTCAGCAGGGTATTGATTTGTTGCTAAGAAAGATCCTAGGTTACTGACTAGATAGCTGGTTAGATAAATGGTTGCAGAACTGGCTGGGTAACTGGTTGGATAACTGGTTGGATAACTGGCTTGGCAACTGGTTAGAAAGAGTCAAAACCACTACACATTCCTTGTAGAAGGGGAATACCCGAGAACCTGCTTTTTTTCTTCTATGAAGTATCAGAATTTCTCAGCATAGCTTGTGCTTGAGAAAACAATACCATTATGGAGTTCCTTTTGTTTACCTCAAACTTGTCCTTTTGGCTCAACTTTATTTCGTTTTGCCTGGGTTCTGAGCTCTTCCTCTGAAGTTTAGGCTATATTTTTGACTTTCCTTGGTTATTGACCTTATCCTTATTTTTGACCCCCTTCTTTTTGTTATTTTTTGTGCTCTATCTGGAATGATGTGTATTCGCCCTATCGTTGAGCTTGAATGGATCATCAATTTGAGGATTAATCTCGAAATTAATCTCCGATGCCTCTAAAATGTCTGAAAGATCCCTAGCTGAATCAGACTACTCAAGAGACTACTAAGCCTACGGTAGAGGTTTAATTTAGTTTAAATCATTGGATATCTTATGCAGAGAATACCTATGTTGAGGGGTTCTCTTCTTTTTATTGAGTATTCTAGTATTCCCCAAAAGCATTTAGGCTTGAGAATGCTATATCTGAACACTGAACCTGCTTGGTTTAGTTCTATTTATCCTGTAACTCTGCTTTATCACTGGTTAATCTGTTGCCTTTGATCTATCAGAGTTGTTGGAAGACAAAGACTTACTCACACTGCTTCTCTTGGACTTTATAGCAGATTTGATGTGAGTTACGAACGAATGTAACTTTATATTTACCTACTGTCTACGTATCCTAAGTATCTTCCTCATAGTCTGGGCATAGTCATCATACACATTTTTAACTTTTGCTACTTGGTACCTTGCTGTTTGGGTTGCTCTCTATTGGAGAGTGCCCTCAATATACATTTAGTTGTAGGAATACTGGGTCTTCTGGTCTTTTCCATAAGTATTGAGACCTACTGTAGTCGTTGATTTATCCTCATTTCCGAACTCCTTCTTGAAGTCAAAGTCCTACATCAGATACTTGTTGACGCACTGATTCTTATGATTGAAATCCTCAAATATAAACTTAGATCCGAGATCTTACTTGCGAGAGTTGTAAATCTCAAATAACTAATCAGTCTGTTTATGTTTTGACTCCTCAGTTTGGAGCAGTTATTGGTGAATTTATTGTTCGAGGATTCTGAGAGCTGGCATCGCTTTAACGATTTTGGACCTCTAAAAGTAAATAGCCTTCTTCCGCTAGAAGAGGAAGTTAGCCATTTAGCGAGAGATATCCTTCTGCTGCATTTGCAACTCTACATGCTACTTCTCCAACTCAAAGTACAATCTTCGGTACTGGTTGACCCAACCAGTGGCCGTTTTAATCCCGTAGTACATTTTCCTCAACTTTTTCTTGTAGTATCGAACGTTGTACACCAAATTATCCACGAAATCCTGCTTATCCAATATGTGTTATTTGAGCATTTATTTCTACCCTCTGTACTCTTCCAAAAGAGTTAAATAGTCCTTATGAGTTTGTAGACTCTCCGACAAATTGGTTTTCCAGCTATTCTACAAATTAACTGCTAAAAGTTTGAGAATACTCGATACTGTTGTTGTTACTTATTACCATATTGTCTTCACCAAGTCACCCCTCTCCTTACATTACCTACTCAGGTCATTCGCAACAATCATAAAGTAGGAACCAAGCAGTTGTTGCTTATATTCAACCTTCTGCAAATAGGAGATCTCCTTCTGATCTATTTGCTTTATGTTCTCCAGCAAGTCCTCTTTGATGTGATTAGCCGATCGCCGAATAATGCTTTGGTTGATCAATCCTATCCTCTTTTCGTTCTATTCTTGTTACTTTCTGGATCTGTTCAACTTGTATTGAGATTCCCTCAGCACATTAGGACTCTAACTTATGATATCACATATAGAGTATGATACATTTGGGCTGTCTACAAAGTGAGCATTGTTTATAAAAGAATTTGCTTTCAAATTCTACAGAGGCTCCAAAGGTTCCACTCTGGTCTATTGAAGTTTCTGTTCAATCAATGATCGTTCGTCCTGCTCTTGTTTGGAACTGGCGGTTGCACTTAGCTCGCTCTGCCTGCATTGATGCTTGGTCCTGCGAATACGTATGACTTATAGAGACTCAGTTTTGTTATGATTCTTCTTTTTCATTAAGTAATATTGTATTTAGAACATTTTAGCTAGGTCTCGTACAACCTCAAAATCATCGAACGCCTGGAAATCTAATTGACAGACCAAACAATCAACTTTGAATAAGAAAATATCAACTATAGTTTTGAAATATGCCGTACTTGTTTTAGTAATAACTCTTTATTCTTTCGTAGTACACGCTGTTGGAGGCAGATTATAAGTGGAGAGGCTGCCCATGCTTATTCTACTTGGCTTCCTTCAATTTCTATATTATTTCCTTCACACCAGATTTGCGAACTTTAGGAGCAATAATCTACTACATCACACTCACCTCGATGACTTGCCGATTAACCTACTTGTCTTCGAGCTTCCTCTTTATCTTGTTTACGGTGTTTCTACAATAATACTAGCCTTACAAGAACTTGTTGCGTTTATTTGTAGACAGCTTGGGTAAAAGCATCTGATAGCTGTTCATTTGCTCAGATTTTATGCGAATTCTCAGTTAGCGACTCTACCCAGGAGGCCTAGCCTGCTCTGGATGAGAGTTAATATGAAGGGATCGGCAGAATTAGTTAATAAGGGTGTTATTAGTCTGCGGGTTTAGTTTATTGGGTTCTCTGCGAAGGATTTTCTTAAATGGAATAGGAGCGTAGTGTAGTGAGTGCACCTTCTCGATGGAGGACTATTCCTGGATTGTTCTGTACCGTTTGGCTGCTGAGAAAACCTTTCTCTCCATCTACTTTTTCATGAATAGCCTATTATAATTCTTAACTCAATTATTTATGTTATAAAAGGATGTCCCCATCTAGGAGGGCTACGTATGCCACGGGGCACACTAATTAAGTGTCGGATTAAGGATTTCTGTCTTCTGCTTTGCTAATCTTGGTATTTTCTTCTCTATTACCTATTTATCGCAGGTTTATAGTGTTTTGGTGTCGGATCTTCTCCTTGGAGCTGGGCTCATTATTATATGAAGCTCTTTCTTCGACGATGTGTGACTGTTACGTTTAGTGCGAAAGTTCCACTTAGAGTTGTACTCCACTCGAAGTGGACGATATCTACGGGTGACTTTGGATGGACCCTTATTAACATAGAACACTCCAGAGTTCCCAACTGATAATTCTTGTCTGAGTTTGCACATTTGAAATATGCCCATATTAGATGAACCAGGCTACACCTTGACTATTATCTATCCCAATAACTGGGTCTTTTTAGTTGCCAACTTTTAGAGCTTTATCTGAGAGCTCTCGCATATATTGTCTATGTTTCGTTTTAGTAATTAACCCAGCAGTAGGCTGGTGGGTGATTGCGTCTTGGGTACTCTTTAAAATGAGCTTCTCCTCTGCAAGAACGTTTAAATCTATTAGTTGGAGAGTCTCTATCTCATAAGAGAGTGGAGTCCCCGATATATGTTAGGGAGAAATGCCTTTCCCATACATGGCTGTCTTTGAGATATTTTTAAAGCCTCCTGCATTGTTGTAGACCTCTGAAGCAAGAGAGTTATATAGAAAGTTTTATTAAAGTTTTATCAGATGGGAATTATTATCCCACTTCAAAGCTGCCTTCTCTTACAGTTGTGTGTAAGTTTGCTAAGCTGTAGATAGGAGTAATCGCATTGTATAATTGAGTGCATCGTCATTTATTACTCGTTAACGATATTTAAATAAGAAAAGCTGACGCAGGAGGTGCGTAAGATGAATTTAATTGGGCTGGAGGTACAACTATATGCAAATTAAATTATGAACTTGTTGTAGCAATAGGATGAAGCTGGAACATACCACAATCTATTCTGCGAAGACCACAATTCTGTCGAACACCACAAGGCTCCTCTCACTTAAAAGATTATTCTCGATAGATCTTTATAAATGCCATTCGCTCTCAATAATCGATATTAACCACCACAAGGTATTTAAAACGAAGTCCTCCAAGAGGTTCCTGTAAATTCTAATCCACCCAGACTCAGGATATTCGATGGATAACCGATATCCGCAGAGGGAGATTACGATGGTATTAGCCAGGCTTTCGAGGATGAATCTTACGAAAGGCCACAATCTGAGGGATAGGTCCGATAAGAAAACCCCCCTGAGCTGCTAAATTAGTATAAAAGGCGATGGTCGGTGATTGAAGATCAAAATGCGTAACTTTCTAATGAGTACAGACTGTAGGAAAATCAAACGAAACAGGCAAAGAACGAGACGAAGAATATTCCTAAAAATTATGGGAAGGCCATCATCACTTTTATTGAGAGAAATAAATCGAAGGTGAGTCATTTTCTGTCCCAGCACAAAGTGTAATATTCTGAGTTAACTTCGGAACTGAAGAAAAAGAAGAAGTTTATCAATACCATTGCTGATCTTCGGAACCTATGGACTGACAGCAAATTTTCCAAGGTGATCAGAATCCTCAGTTGTTTGTTTCTGAGGAAGTATGCTCTGCAATATATATTCAACAGCAGGGTAAGCAACTTTACCAGCCACATCAAGTACAGGTGCAAACTCCGGCAGGCACTGACTGATCCCACTGGCTTCAGGAACATCAAAGATTATTGATTCTTATTTCGAACTATCAAATACTCACTTAAAAAATCAACACTCTTTTCACTTCTTAAATCAAACTAGAATAACTGGTAATCGACATAGTAAATTTAAAATAATTATTCCCATCATACGGACTCCAAAACAATTTTTAATAAAGATGGTGCCATTAGTTTGAAATTAGGATCCGAAGTATCCCCAGCCAATAGCCTACAGGTGAGTAATTGCCAAGAAATAACATCTGAACAGTCATAAATAAAGAAACTTTGGATTTACAGTATTTAAATAGATTTGCAGTTTTTCAAAATCTAAAAAATTACAAAAAAATAATTCCTTCAAAATTCTCTTAAAAGCAATCCGAATAGTTGTAGAATAGACCTAGGAGGTCCAAAATGGCTACAGTTTAATATTTAAAGATGCCCTGAAACAACTGAGTACGATATGTTAACATTTCCAAATATATGTTATAAACCTTAAGCAACTTATCCACTCATCCAGTCCATTATCTTCTGTTTTTTCGACCTTCAGTCGATAACACCCATTCTTTAATAGCCCCCTATCTGAAGTCCTCCTTAAAACTGCCACATTTAACCCATGGCTTAAAGTTTTCTGCAGTTAGTTTATAATGGAAAAGCCCAATTTCAATAAAACGCTCCATTATCCTACAGAATGTCCCCAGCTACCTCTTGACATGGTCTGGAGTGATTAATTTGTTTTTCTTTAGCTCCACATTTGTAGAAAAGAGTAAATCCCAAAAACAACCGCAGATCATGGAGAAAATTAAAGATAATCAGCAAGAAAACAGCTCTTATGAAGGTAAATCTAATCCCCGTCCAGGGCCCATTAATACAGCTCTAACCAATATTCATGTGCTTTTACATCTGCTGTTACAATTTTAAAAAAGCCCTCTGTAGGCTGGCCACCTATTTCGTGCAGAACTAAGGCAGATTATTTGAGGCTGTGAAATGTTCAATGTTGTTTGTCACCGTAAGGTCATTCAAAATGCTTAAAATTGAGAGTGGTTATAGATGATTCTACCAAAAATTGATTGGTTTGTTGGTCAGAGTGAGATCCAACTCCCCTCTGCGTGAATTATTTAGAGGAAAAACAGGCAAAAGCGGAGATTAAATGTTATTTAAGACCTATGGTGTTTATAATTTCATTCATGCAGAGTCCAAAAACCTATCTTGAAGATACTCTCGTCGACACTAAGTCTCTTCCCTCAACTCCATCCTCAGTATCATCTTTCAACTCAACAAAAAATGACATTTAGGCTTCAAACTTTGATCTTTTATTTCAAAAGACCAACCCCAAACTCCCATCTCTTAATAGTACTCCTAATTTAACCTAGTAGAATGGCTCGATTTCTCTGATGAAGACAGTTACCTTGAGGAAAATAATCTAAAAAACGCAATAGCCGTAGACTCTTAAAACCTTCAACATCTATAAACGGTTCAAATCGAAAACCAACCCTTTATGTTGGTTGCACGATACTATGACTAGGATAAGAAGAACTACAGAACTTAGAGGATCTCTGTTAATACTTACTACGTACACAACCAAACGATAGCCATTATAATATAGCCCTCATATAAAATAGACTCTTCAAGATCGGGCTACTTCTCCATCAACCTTCACAACCTAGATTTTTAGTCCAAGATCCTCCAATCTCCAATTGGTCCTCCTGAAGCCATGGCAATCAGTTGTAAAACTTCCAAAGCATAACTGAAATTTTAGGCTGGAGGATACAGCTAAATGATCGGAATCAACATGGAGCAAGCCTACTTTTAGAGCCTCCTGTTTAGGAGATATAGACTGTTGGCTTTTGAAAAATAGTTTCTTGAAGCAGAGTCTCTGAGCGAACTTAGAGGACTTTACCTGGAGCTAAGCAAGTCTAACCCAGGCAGCAGAAAAATTCAGAAGCTCCTATAACAAGCCGACATAATCTAAGTAAATATTATATATTCCGAACTCAGCAACCATCTATAAGACCTGTTGCTAGACTCCTATGGCAACTATGTGTTCCAAAAACTCATCAAAAGATGCAACCAGTCCCAAAGATTAGATGTGCTCACTCATCTCAAAAGAAGGCTTCCCCATATTGTCAAATAAAAGGTAGGGACACATGCCCTTCAATCAATTTTAAACTACGTTGATTCACAAGAAGAAGTGGAGTGCATTTGGGAATCTATTCAGGGGCTAGTTGTGGAACTATCGATCAACGATCATGCTACTCATTTCATCCAAAAATTGATTAAAAGTCTCTTCATTCAACCATTAGTCTCTGCTGCCCTCCAATAATTTCCAAGACTCGCTCAGGACAAGAATGGAGTTGTTGTGATAAAGTCAATAATGCACTCATTCAAGGGAAACCCTGACTGGACATACTATATTTTAACGCTCCTCTACTGGAACTTTGGGCTTACTGCCACCAACTAATATGCCCACTACCTGCTCCAGTAGGCATACCATCTGTATGGATACCTCCAATGTGCTGCTATTACCAACCTAGTACTGGACAACTTTGTGGAGATCAGCAGCGACATATTCGGTAGTAGCCTTATCGAGAAGCTACTAAGCCACTACTCCAAGGTAAATTCACCGATAATTCAGGAATTCGTCCATCTAGCTGTATCTAAATTGGAATAGGCAGGGACTTTACTGAAGCTCATGAATAATAAACCAGGGTCATACGTTATCCACCGTATCTTGGATAACTGTGATTGTTTCGAGAGAGAGTGGCTGGAGAAACTGTTGACATCAAACATCTAAAAAGTGGGCAGCCACTTCAGCAAGGTTAAGTGGGCCAAGTTCATGAACGTTAAACTCACTTCCAACTGACTTACTTAATATATATATTCTTCATAACTGCTCATTCTACGCTATTGGGTTCGAGTGGATCGTTATTGAATGTATCTTTATTTAGTTTAGAGGTGTATCGTTATGATCCACAGGCTACCTCTACATTAAGTCCAAGCTCTCAAATCCGTCAATCACTCTTCCGAACACAGTGTAACTCTTATTTAATTGAGACTGTTTGGAGTATGTTATGAAGAACTGACTTGTGTTGGTATTGGGACCTGAGTTGGCCATCGATATCACTCCTCGCTTATCGTGTTTTAGACTTTAGACAAGCTAGTCATTAAATGGTTAACCATATATAGATTAACCGCCCTTCCCAGTGTTAGTTGGGTCTCCTCCTTGAATGAGAAACTTTTTGATATTTCTATGGAATATTGTTCCATTGTATGCTCCCTTGGCGCATAGAGCCAGAAAGTTTCTGCATGTTATGGGTGTTAGTTAGCAATGTAGCTATATTTTGACGTCACCATGGGTTGTATGTAGGGTTAGGGACATGAATATTAAGATTCTATAATATTTGAGTGAGTATGAGCAACCCCTAAGACCCCAACTTCTACGAGGATGATAAATTCAAGTATCGCAGAGATAAGTAAGGAAGGATTTATAGATATAAAAAGGGAGATTACAAACCTAGGCCAGGCTACTTCAGACTCCGTTGGCTTTAGCGACCTTACTTTTGGTGGAAGTACAAGTCCTTTGACTTTAAAAACGCTGTTATTCCTTGGGTACTCGGCTTCAGCTTCCTGTTTATTATATTCGAAATGAGCATGTATCTGAGTCAGCGTGATCTGTAAATTGAAACTATGGCAAAGTTACCTTAAGAGTTCAGCAAACAGAATTTTCTCAAACATAAAAAACAGCTTTAGATGATTCGAGAATAATAACAGTTGAAGGGATAGCAATAACAGAAAAGTGTAAAGGATATGCTTAAGTGATCAGATCAGAAATTTACTTTACTATTTAGCTACCGTAAATAAACTTAATAGTGCTGTTGTTTTCTACAACTCCAGTTTTTTTAACTACTAGTCCTTTTCTCAAATATACAGCCAATCGAGTAGCTTCTAGATTATTCCAGAAGTGCTCCTAATTTAACACCTTGGCTTTAGAGTTCAAATATTAAATTCCCATGAACATCGCTTCTCTGCAACCCATCCTCAAGTGGGCCCAGCGCAAGGACAAGATCTTCATTGAAGTCGGCCTCAGAGACATACAGGGCGAAAGCGTCAATCTCTCCCCTACAAGCATCGCTTTCGTCGGTGACTCTGCTGGCAAGAGGTACGCTTTCAATGTCGAGCTGTTAGAAGAGGTGGTCCCAGAGGTACGCTTTGTCTGACGCAGGCTTCCAAGTGGGAGAAGAATGGTTTTCACATGAACATTGTGCTCGAGAAGAAGGACAAGAGCAAGGGCTACTGGACCAGACTCACTAAGCAATCCGTCAAGTCCCAGTACATCCAGTGTGACTGGAGCAAGTGGATCGACGAGGACGAATAACAGGAGGAGGGCAACAAGGGCCTCAGCGGCATCAACCCTTAGGCCATGAACAGTACGTAGACTCTGATGCAGACTTCAACGACTCGGATTCCGACGACGAGAAGCCCAAGTTGGACGATCTGTAGACTAAGGAGGATATAGAGGCGGACAAGTAGGCGGGTGTTTCTATCTGATGTCTGTATGCTATGTTCTAATTCTAAGACTATTGTAGGGAGTGTTGTTGTTATTAATATAATGAGCATGTTTAAAAAGAGAAAGGCCCCTGAAAAGCAGGGAAAAATCACCTTAAGTGATAACTAAGGAGAATAAAAGCGTCCTGAACCAATTAGCATAAAACCTACGTCCTACTTACCTAAACCAGGCATAGGTTCATCCACTGCTACCCATAAATAAAGACTAGAGAATACTGTGAAGTAAAGTTTTGATGAACTAAATTACAAAGCATCAAATACAATCATATACAATGACGATGCAGCTGTACTTGAGAGCCTTATCGATACCGATAAGAACTAGGACGCTAGAGCCAGATTTTTACGCAATCTATAATTGACTAAAAAGATCAAAGAGGGGTAGTTGGACCCCAAAGAATATCGAGGCTAAAGTGGGTATGCTAACTATCAGGCTAATGAGGAAATAGCCACTAATAGTAAGCACAAGAGTAACTTTGGGCCAATCAGAGCACCAACTAATATTAGGGTGAGCTGTCGATTTGATTACAACCCTGAGTTATGTAAGGACTGGTTTGAGGCTGGATATTGTGTATTTGGTAATAGTTGTCTGTATATGCATGACAGAACAGACTACAAAACAGGATGGGAATTATAGAAAGATTTTGAGCAACAGTAAAGATAGCGTTGGAAACGCATTAATGATCCGGACTACCAATAGTAATTTGAATTCAAATAACAGCTGGAGAAGCAAGCTGTTCAGTAGAACTGCCACCTATGTAAATAGAAACTGAAGTAGCCTGTAAGTATCGACTGTGGGCACATATTCTGTGAAAAATGCGCAATAAAGCTGAATTCTACGAAAAAGAAATGCCCTGTATGTGGGGCTAAACCTAGCGGAATAATGAATAACGCTGAGGAAATACTGTAAAAATCGAGAGTTTCCTACGACAAACTCAAAAAGGAGCTAGAGGAGAAGGCAGAAGTTAACAAAAACAAGAGGAAAAGATTCAAAAACTAAGACTCTCAGCGCGTATTCGAATGAGGGGATACTATGAAGTTCATTTGCTCATTACAATTATTTATACATTTAACATGTCTATTAAGGATTTCCAAATACTCAGTAAGCTTGGAGAAGGGTCCTTTTCCAGTGTTTACAAAGCAAGACGCCTTATCGACCAAGAAACCTATGCCATCAAGAAAGTCAAACTCCAAAGTATTAGCGAGAGGGAGCAAGCAAACGCTCTTAACTAAATAAGGATCCTTGCATCGTTTGACCATCCCAACATAGTCACCTATAAGGAAGCGTTCATCGATTAAAGTTCGAGCTCGCTATGGTAATGTATTAAAGTGAGATAGTATGGTTATGGAGCATTTGGACGGAGGAGATTTGTCGCAGAAGATATCAGAGCACCTGGCCAAGGATCAAATGTTTACTGAGAGCTACATTTGGAATATTTTCTTACAAGTTGTAAAGGGGCTGGAGGCATTGCATCTGAAAAATATCCTTCACCGGGACATCAAAGTAAAAATTAGCTGACTCAGAGTGCAAACATCTTCCTAACTAAAACTGGACTAGCCAAACTCGGAGATATGAACGTTGCGAAAGTTGCGAAACGAGGGTTTGGGTAAACCCAAACAGGTACACCCTTCTATGCAAGTCCTTAAGTCTGGAAGGATGAAGCCTACAATATTAAATCCGATATGTGGTCTTTAGGCTGCGTTCTTTATTAATTAATATGCCTCAAAACTCCCTTTAAAGCCTTAGATATGCAGGGACTCCGAAAGAAAGTCCTACAAGGCACATACAACCGTATTTCGGGTGTCTACTCTACAGATTTGGCAATCATAGTGAAAGCTCTTTTGAAACAGGACCCTGACCGCCGCCCTTCTTGCTGTACAATATTGTATTATTTAGCTGAGATATTAGAAATGGAGGCAGTCCGCAAACGATTAATGGGAGCTATTTTCAATATGGCTTCAGATTAATCTATTAAACTGTTAAAAACAATTAGAGTGAGGGGATCCGAGGATCTGAACAGATTGACTGACATAATGCCGAAGGCAAACTACTCCCCAGTCAAAAGGAAGCAGAAAACTCACGCATAATCAAATCGATATCGAAGTCTGAGCACTATAGAGTAGTCGACTTCACCAATGAAAAGCGATCTTCCATAACTTAAAGAAGCAATTAAACGCAAGATAGTCTAAACATAAGCCATTAAGCACAAGCTGTAGATGATGTTAAAGGAGCAAGAGAGGTTTTAGAAACCTAGGAATAAATCAATAGACCTTGGTAAGCCTCGCTACCCTTAGGGATTAAATCTACCCAAAATTTAAAGAAATAGCATGAATCCAAGAAGGGGATTAATAAAATGAGCTGTTTTATTTTATATTCTTTTCAGTGTTTATATGTTCACTCATATTCTTAAAAAATCAAAACATCGATATATAAATAATCTTTAGAGTTGGCTATCATTGAATTTGCATGTATCTCTTCTCCAGGGTCTTGTTAATGGAGTGTAACTAGCTGAGTTCCCTCTGAAGGGACTCGTACTCTTCCCTCAATATGCTGTTGTTCTCCTTTGCCTCTGCTAGCCCTTTCACCAGACTGCTTTACTCGTCTTTCAGAGAAAGTATTTCATTTTCTACCTACCGGTGTCTGTGGGCCTCGTAGGAAGACTGCAGGTTATCGGCCATCGAGTATAAGCACATCACTTCCTTCTTCAGATAGTGCAAAGCCTTGCTTCTAACCGAGTTGTCTCTTGGCAACTTCTGAGGCCGTTTGGGCTGCGCCTTCTTTTGGGTATGCGCTGGTCTTTTCTTCTTCTTGTCTCTGTTCAGGAGTTCCAGCATCCAGCTGTTGTTGAGCTCCTCGATGAATGTCTTCATCTCCTGCATCAAAAAATGCGTACCTTGACTCGTTTGGGCTCGTCATTTCGAAAGCTGACAGGCTCGTCGGCAGAGCTGAGCCTCTGCTGTGGTTTGGCTAGGAGGCAGCTGTTAACGAGGCTGGTGAGTTTGGAGTAGCTGTCGATGAAGATGGAGAGCTTGTGTCTAAGTCTGCTGTCGGGGAGCCTACTGCCTTCGTGGAGCTCCTTGAGTTCGTCCTCGTAGTGTGAGATTTCCAGTTGGACCTTCTCGATGAGGAGGTGGAGGTGGTCGATGTTGTGAGGGTTGAGGTCCTTACGCTGTAGGAGCTTGAGTTCTAGGGTTCTGAGGTCCCTGATGAACTGGCTGAGTCTGGCCTTCAAATGTTCCTAACTGTCTGTGGACATATTAATATTAAGTCTTTACAAACTAATTTGATGTCACAATCAATTGAACCAACGATGCTTTTCCACGGTTTATTTCTTATCCCTACCGAAGCCAATACCAAAGTCTAACCCCAAAAAGTTAATATCGAAGCCAATGCCTTTTTTCTTTCTTTTAATTTATTCCACCTAGTGCACCGAATGATAGGGAGGATAATGTTACACTGTAGTTCGGGTTTCGTTCATCACAGTTGACTGTGACGCCGAGATTGGCGAGGTTACTGTTACTTGTGAGGTCTTAACTACTAGAGGCTAATCTTCAAACACGTGGCTTCTTGTATGATTGTTACTTACCCACTCCAGTTCCCTAAACGTTCTGAGCAGACCAACTTTAGTCACCGATACTGAATGGGGTTAGATCCTCTTCCAAGCTGCACGAGCATCCGAAGAACTGACAGTCTGAGCCTTTCCAGACACAAGAAACAGTTAGTTAATATACAGATGCAGGCACTCTGGTTTGAGTAACCCACTCCTCGATAGATCGTACCTCATGTAAAGGTTATCGATTTGGTCATGCAGAAAAGCATCTGATACTTTCATATTCGAAACTTAACTCGTAATAAACAAAACATGTTCAGTAATAGTGCATATCATTAATGGTTGATCGGCTGCTTTGGATCAACTCCTCTATTTGGCACGACTGAGCCAATAGCATGTGATACAGACTGTCAGTCTAACCTGTATTCAGGGCTGTGGTTTGAAACACCTTGTTTTTAGTATCGCTTCGAAGAACTGAATTCTGGCTGCCAATATGCTCCTTATCGTCAATAAACTTTCTCACCCTGAAATTAGATTCCTCCTTCATTCTAAATATCCCCGACCTTTATGTGGATACCATGTCGTACTGCTACATAGAACATCTGCTTCGTAGGCTATGCATGAGGTTTCTGACAAGGGGCTTCTTCATATTAAGCTCCTACTTTATCATAACAACTGTTGCCAGCAGTTAGTTGTTACTGATTCTGTTGAGTACCTCGGTGCAGTAGGTCACTGCCTAGCATATCATTATAGCCTCTTTAGCATAGGACTCAACGTTATTGTTTAATTAACTAATTTGGTTGCAGAATCTTTAGTTGTTACTCCTTGTCGTTATTAACTGATTCTAAAGCTCTTTGACCTTACCCTCCAGTTATTTTACTTTTGTTTACAGTTAGTTTACCCTCACCATAAGCTAACGCTTGAATTCTAACTGTTATCGAGCCTAAAACTTCGCCTGGTCACGTTACTGGGTAACTTTGGCTATTGTTTCCTAAACCTATTCGTACGCCTGCTCCTATCTCTAGTTTTATTCCAGCTGATGCCTCAACTACTATATCTACTTTATGAACTCGACTTCCTTCTCCAGGTAGTAGTTCTCGGTGTTTATCTTCAACTCTTTTAACTCTTCCTTATGGATCTTCTTCATCTGTACCATTCGCTCCTACAGCTCCCGATTGCTGCTCTACAGTCTCCTATTAGTATCCAGATATTATCTCAGTTAGTCTTGAATTTGAGTGTGGTCATCTATGTAGCTCTTCAGATGCGATCTGCCCTTTATTATCGATAGATTCGACGGGTGTTCTTCAAGCTACTGACTCTCAAATGCGCATATGTTCTGTTACCCTTGCATACGCTCCTCTAAAAGGTGAAGGTGGTGTCTGATTACTTGAATATGCGATTATGATGAATTAGATTTCGAATATGCTGAGGTCTATCTGTTATGGGCCATCTTCGGCTTCCTCTAAACTGTGCCAAACAGTTTCTTTAATTCCTTAACACTAGATTTTGTGTTCATTGATAATATCTTGAGTCTGGTTTCTGCATCATCCAATCTCTCCTCAATGTGGTGGGGGTCATCCTCTTCCACAATCAGATCAAAGGTCTTTCCCCTCTCATGCAACATCGACATGTTGGAGAAACTGCTGGCTGTGCACTGAGATCGGTTGGCAGCCTTGTTCATAGTCGTTAATGATTAAATTAAGTTACTACTATTCTATGCAGTCACACCTTAGCCAGTGGAATCACTTAGTGCCAAAATAGCAGTTGGTTGGTCCAACGCTCCCTATACATGGTAGCCATAGTTCCGAACTGATTGTCCAGTTTGATGCTGAGGTCACCCAACATTCTGTTAGTTTATGCCATCGACATAGTATTGTAGTATCCCATTTGGTAGCTGAGGACTGTGGAGTTTCTGCTGAGCTCGTCAACTCCAGTTTTAAATGGATCGAGTGCCCTATTCTGAGAATAGTTTTCAAGATGAATTGGCTGTCCACTGGAGACTTTAGATATAACTTCAGTCATTTTATTCCTTAATTCAAATATTTAGGTCATCGATGACAGATTCTCCTTCTAAAACTTCGCAACTGGCTTTATGATAGTCTACAATATCCTCAGATCAAACTTTGCGTTGTCTGCTAATTAGGAGTGTATTTCGCTTATGGATTTAAATGTTTAAATCAGGGGTTGAAACTATATTAAAACTACCTTACTTTGGCGTCGGGATGCTACTAATGGATGAGTTTGGTACTGGCCTTCAAAGTAGTCATAAGGTTCTTCATCTATGTCAGTATTTTTATCACTCCATTGTATGCTGCCTCCAGACCATCGCATAGTTTGAGGTACCTCCCCAGATTCTGTTGCAGCTAGTCGATGTAAGGGGATACCCTCTCAGTAAACTGCCTAGAAGTATCACTCAAATCAACAATAATTTAGCCAGTAAGATTGGAAAGATTTTATATCCCTGGCATTTTGCTCATCTACTCGTATTATGTCAGCATAGACTTCAGCTTAGAGTGTTAGGTTATGGTTAGAAACTACTAGAGCACCCTTGAGTTTCTGAACTAGCGGTTCATTAGCAAATCGTTCATAAAATACTCCAGCATTACTTTCTGCTTCTTTATATACTCAAGGTCTGTCTAAGACAACCAGGTGTTCTTCTCAAGGAAGGGTAACCGTTGCCCAGGGTAAAACTTCCCCAGCACTCCCCGCAACCTCTGGAAGTGGTCGTACTTCCTCTTTACCTCTACATTTAATACTTTGGTAAATACATGATAGTTTACGTAGTCTGGCACAAAGAAATTTCTATTTACGATCTCATGCCCCTTCACCTCAATAACCACCCCAGGCTTATTCAGTAACTGCCTAAGAAATGCTTTATGACATTGTATCCTTTACAACTTTTTAACAGGGAGTTCGGTTATTTTCATTTAAGACTTAGCCTTTTTAGCTGAAGCTCCTCTCTACTTTGGCGGTTCCAGTTCTTTCTTACTGTTCGTAACAACCGGTTGTTCCATCTCCAAACCTATTAAATCAGTCACCACACTAGGTACTACTACTACTGGAGGAATTATCTATTTCTTATCTTTTACACTGATAGGCTCTTTCACAACTGTCGTCAAGAACGATTCAAACAGAACATTGTTACTAGAACCCACTTTCTTCTCCTGCCCATTCACCATATTGTAGCCTGAGTTTGTGTTAAAGACGTCAAACGTTGAGATTGTTTTATGGGTGCTGGTTTGAAAGGTGCCTTTAAATAGCTGATCAAGGTCTTCAGACTTAAAATCGACAGGGGCAGATACCTTCAGAGTCACTGGAGTAAGCACATGCCCAACAGGAATTTCAATGTGGCTCAAACTAGAGTTCGTCATGCTTGGTTTCTACTCAATTTGCCTGGCTATTATGTTTTTCTCTCTTAGGAAGTTTTACACGACCTACATTACTCACTGCTGACCTGCTTGAGGTCTTAAAATGACCTATTTTAGATGTCGATATCGCCCATTTGCTTTTAGAAGTACTCTGCAAACTCTTAGGGGTCAAGCCCCCTATCGGGTATCTGTTCTGTGAGATATTTCTGTTTGAGTTCTACGCTCATATTATAATTATGAAAAAGTGTATAGTTGTCGGAGTCAGCGGACCCACCACCGCCGGTAAAACTACCATATCCTAACTCATCAAAGATAACTATGACTGCACAGTCCTCCACGAAGACACCTATTTTGATTACCCTAAAATCAAAGGGGAACTCAAAGGCAATCACTAGGTACCAGAGGCAATCGACAGGGCTAAATTTGTAGAAGCAGTCAAAAAGTAGGTGAACTCTGGAAAGCATTAACTGCTGGTAGTGGAGGGGTTCCAGTTGTATTATGCTGACGAATTGGTGAAGCTATTTGATGTTCGTATATTCCTCGACATTGACGACGAGACTCTGATGTAGAGGAGGATGAAGACGAATAAGTGCAGCGAAGAGTATCTTAAGAACTGTATATTGGTGTAGACCCACAAATACCAGTAAAAAGTAAAGACAGTTCCAAATATTGTGATACTGGATGCCAAGAGAACCATTGCCAAAGTCTATGCTGATGTGATTAGCGAGTTAAACAAAGCAAGACAAGCAAAGTGAAGCTAATTATTACAACTTATTTTTGCCTAGTTATACCCCCATAAAAACTATTAATCCAATCATAATTTCAAAGGCTTATTTGATCCAGAATATCAAACGTTTCTGCAATTAGTTCCATCCCACTTAGAATTGTATGGACATTTAATACAGCGACCATTGTGTTTAATACCCTTACAGTTTTACTACAATTCATGCCTGAAGTTACTACTTTCCGAGCTCTGGTGAGTGGGTTTAGGAGGAGGGGGGCTTGCTGCACTAGCTGCAGCAGTTGCTGGGAAAAGTGCTTCTAAGGTAGTGTTTGTTCCGTTAGTAAATGCCACGATATTGGAGCCAGCATAATAAGCTGTTTAGTTGAATTTACAATGGGTGCCGTTCCAATGGCTGGTGAAAGGGCATACAATACACAGCCCATGGAAAGGAAAGGTTCCGTAAGCACAACCACCGTTGTAGTTTCGATGAGAGCTCAGTTTGATGTAAGCGAAAGTTATGGTGACAACAAGTAGTAGACCAGCTATTCCCCAGAACCAAAGAGGACATCCCAGAAATACTCGTTTGTACAGAGGAGTTATAATCTGTCCCACTTCTGGACCAGCTGAAGCTCTACTTCCTATGTTCCTCACAGGTTAACTAGAATACTTATACTGGTGCTAGTGACACTCCTATTTGTTTCCGAAACTGAAATTGTTTCCTATTTGTTAGAAAGGTTTGTTTGAATTCAGGGGAGCTGCTGCTGCATGTGCTTTGGGTTCCGTATTCTAAACAAAGGTTTACCTCAGTAGAGAGAATGCCTCTCTGGGGTTTTACTTCTTTGGAATGCTGGGGTTCATCCTGAAGTCATTATCAAGCAACTTGGACCCAGCAATGATACTATTTGTTTGGATAACATCGGCCTCTTTAATGGCTGAATTCGGGTTGAACACTGTGTCTTTAAACAGCTTATCCTCAAACTTGCTCAAGGGTTCGTACTTCACCTCACTACCGGTTCTTTTCATGTAGGCGGGTGGTTGCATGTCGCCATAGTCGGCCTCAGGGTCTCTTGCTAATAGCTTGGTATCAACAGCTAGTTTCTAGGGGATAGATGGTTGCATAGATGATACGTAGGGAATCGTGGAGACATTTGGTCTAACAGGGACCAAAAATTAGGGCATAGAAACGAACTTACCCGTGTCTACGCGCTCCACAGTGGGCTTAAGGTAAGTTCCGTTGACCTTTTTGATAGATTAAGCTCTCATATTGTTTACTATTATAATTATTAAAACGGTCAGTATTACTGAGTCTCTCAGTATGCTATTATATTAATGTCTCAACATTAATAGTTATTTTGCCGACTAGAGGCATTCCAGCTTGATTGCAGCGTTTTAATCTTCAACCATAAATGATTTGAAGAGTATCGAAGTACTCAAGTACAGCGATAGTGCTCATCCACGCAGTAGTTTGGCTTCTTATTACTTATTTATGACAAAATTACAAAATCAGATAAACCAATGATTTGGACTTAAAATTAATCTCATTTTGTGATAAATTTTGTTATCGAAGAGTAAATCATAGTCATTCATCATGCATATCATAGTCCCGTTCTAATCTCCTCGCAGATCTTCTCGAAGTCTTGGTCTAATATACCTGTTAGCTGAGGATTGTACCCTGTAACTGTGAAGTCGTTCACTATCTAGTTGAAAGGGTTCTTAGACTGCATTCCTGGCATCATCAAGTCGTCCATTGCAATCTGGGGAGGTTGAACACTAGGAACTATCGCTGGAATTGCTACTGGAAGACTGTCTCTCTAGACTTTACTGGGTAACACAGGAGGAGGACCCGGCTGTACGGGAGGGACATTTATGTTCTTGAAGTCGAAGTTCATGTTGTCCATGTCGGGGTATTTCGGAATGTCCTA
>JAOXNN020208139.1:0-19548 GCA_028571205.2 Hydropsyche betteni | reverse complement strand
CGAAAGACGAAAGACAAACGATCGTAGGTTGACAATTATCTATGCTTTGTAGTCTGTGGTCTTTTTCAGTTAGAGCTTGTAGACGGTGTCCAACTCATGTTACTCCCTATCGAATACTTACTTCTAGGTCAGGAGGTTTCTTGAATTCATCACATCTTGGTTCTTCAGTTCGAATATCTCTTTCTTGAGTTTGGCAATCAGCCCTCGTATTTGCTCTTCCTCATTCATCACATCTTCCATCGACCTGCGCTTCCGCACTCGCTCTATCTCTTTGATTTCATTGAGGTGGTTAGATACTATCTTGACGTTGTTCTCGATCTCCTTCTGAATTATTTCAACGCTAGGAGGAGGCTTCGGTTTCTATTTCTTGGATGAGGGGGATGATTTAAATAGGATTATGTCGATTAGCTCTCGGTATTTAAGGAGCCGCCGCACTAAAAGCTCATGCTCTTTGATGAGTTACTTTTAAGTCATCCTGTCGTACTCACTGGCATCGGTCAGATCACTCAGAGGCACCAGCTGGTGTGCGTAGCTCTCCTACTTCAAGTCAAATGACGATGAGGCATGATCTACATCCTTTTGGTGGTACCTCTGGATGTTTTGCTATTGTATTTGTTGATTGGGGGCAGGTGGTTGTCCGAAGTTATGCGATCTGTAGTCATCAATAAATAATAACGATGTATTGTTTACTAACAGCTCATCCACTCAAACATCATATCATAGGGTCGTCTGAAGCAGTTTCAAACTGCTAATGGCTTAAGGTATGCTTGGGAAAACCATTATGTTGGATGATGTTTTAAGGATGGAAGAGTCAGAGTTTATCACCGACTGGGTGGTTATGATTGTATGGAGGTGAGGTTTTAGGGCTGTAACGACCTTTAAATCAGTTTCGATGTGCACTCGAGCGCACAACTGACGTATTAGTGCTATTTCTCCTTCATAGGTTTTACACTTGAATATTCGGTTAGGATCCACCACAGTCTCCAACTCTCTGAGGACTGGGCTACTCTCCTAACTCAAATTGACTATCAAATATAGCCTAAACGTGTTGTTTATTTCAATTATTGTCTATTTGAAGCCTTAAGGAACATCTTCAGAGGAGTTCAAGTGGATGCTAGCTTTAACTCTGCTATCTTGCTGCTGTTAGGAAGTTTTCTCTTTGGACATTTCACTGAGGATTTAGTATTAGAGGATGTAATTGTTCTGTTTTTTGAATACAGTAGGCTTCTGAGTGTTGTTGGCGAGCGCCCTATTGCGTTTGTTAGTATCGTAGAGGATGTAGCCGAGGACAGCGCACAGCACAACCAGAAAAATAAGGGAGCTCATATTTAATAATACACTGCCACGATAATACACTTGATGACATCTTATTGATAATTTAGTCTCAATAGTCATGGAGAGGAATTCAGCCTAATAAACAATCCAACTACCCGTTCTCTCTGAAGAGCAGAAAGCGAAACACAAATAGAAAACCCTGGCTTTTCTGAAGGGTCTTTTAGCTGATAACAAAGGGTTTGTGTTCAAATGTCAGTCTAGCCACATTATGCTGGTGTATTTTCTGTTGCATTCACTTGATGTTATGGATAGCCTGGGTATCCTGGAAGATCTGCACCCAAAGCTCATAGAGTACATATATTCACTACAATTACCAGGTGGAGGGTTTAGTTGTTCTTCAGTGCACAGGGTCCATGATAAACCAACTGCTTACAACCTGCCCCATATCGTCTTCACTTACTCTGCTATCAATTGTCTACTTATTCTGGGAGATGACCTCGATAAAGTGGACAAATCCAAGCTTTTAAATTCTATTTCCAAGTGTAGAAGGCCTGATGGCTCTTTCAGTAGTTTTGAGAACACCGAGTAATCTGACTTGAGGTTCATATACGCTGCTGTATCCACCTGCAGCAAACTGGGAGACCTAACTCCAATCGACAGATAGGCAACCATCCAGTACATAAAAAGTTGCTTTAATTTTGACGGTGGGTTCGGCCTTCGACCCGGAAACTAATCACATTGTGGAGCCATCTATTGTGCAGTAGCCTCCTGCAAGCTCCTAGACTCTGATCAACTTTCTAGGGATGAATTGGTCGAATTTTTAGTATCTAGGCAGTCAACCAACCTAGAACGTACTTATTTCTCTACTTAGAGGGAGATCTGGTTGGAGTGCAGGGGAGATTGGGGAAGTTACCAGATAGCTGCTACAGTTTTTGGACTGGAGCAAGTTTGTGTATGCTGACAGGTCAGAGTCTTTTGTCTTAGAAGAACATCAACTTCCTAGACATTTGCAGAGCCAGTATGGGAGGGTTCAGTAAATACCCATAGTAGGCGAGAGGAGACCCACAACACACTCTGCACTCGTTAGTTGGGTACAAGATTTTAACGGACAATTGGAAAGACTTAAGTTTAGAGCACGGGATAAAGAAGTAGAGACTGTAGAGATACGTATTAAAGCAGGGGTGAAATAATAGATAGCATGGATTCATTTATCAAGATCGAATACGAACTCTTTAGAGGCGATCTTTCCCCAACCAAAATTGTCTAGCTCCTTAAAGTTCTTCCTCTCTACTATGTTGCGCTGCCTTAACCTGTTCTTTTAAGAGGAGGGCTTTTAGGTGGCTCCAATAGATGGTTTTTGTTATTCGAAATGACTAAAAAACCTTCTTTTAGGGTATATCTCCGATACAGAGTGATGCTTAGTTTATTCCAACTATTGTCTTTGGATTAGTGAGGGCCTCAGGCATTTGTGCGTATATCGCTTGCTGGTTGGCTCCACCACTCTGAAAAAATCTCTCTCAAATTACTGCCGCGTTTGATAATTAGCTGCACCAGGTATTTTGGGTTCTTTCTTTTCTGATACTGCGCCGAATTTTACTGCCATTTTGGTTTCTGCAAAGCTGTTGTTTCCTATAATCTAACTTAGAGTGTTTTATTTGGGTCGCTTGGTTCGTTCCTTAACTGTAAAAGGCTGTCGAAGTGATGCGGGTCTTTAGGCAGTAGCAGTCACAAACTAAGCCTGGGTAAGTTGGAAAGGGTAAGAGGTCTATGCGCTACTATGCTTCATCTTGGGGGTTATTGTTGACTTTATGCTGGCCTTCTTCTCGTCCTGTATGAGAGAGGATAGATAAGCGATAGATTTCTTATCTGGTAGCTGTTCTTCTGCTTCGTCCTAGATGGTGGGTTTCTTAACTTACTTAAGGTACAGAATGCGTACATAGCGAGGGTTGTCTTTGTTGGCCTATTTAGCTGAGTGCTACTACACTTTAACATGTCTGCTGAGTTTATTGATCATACTTTTAATAATTTATTGAATAGCCTTCAAATATATTGGCGTACTCAACTCCATAGTAATCAGATTAAATTGAGTTATCACGGTTAGAGCGGAGGAACAATCTCCATTTCGCTGGAGATACTGTACACCAATACGCACGGTCGATAGAACCTATCTTATTAGTTAAAATTGACTGAAATGCTGACTGCATCATCGGACGACCGGGCTTTAAACATAAGTTTTTTGGTATTTGTGTTAAATTAGCAGTCAATAATCTATTGTGAGACATAACTTGGCAATGTCTGCTTATTGTTGATGCTAGGGTCAGTATGGGAGAAGGTGTACCCGTCGGAACAATAGATATAAAACCCATGCCCGCAATTTGACCACTCTCCAGTTCGCACGAAGTTCTTATGCACGGCCTTGTTCTCCAGGCAGATGCCCACGTAGACATTTCCTGGTTTGGATTGTACCTTGACAGACCATTTGTAGGATTTAGCTGAGGCAGAATCCATAGTCTTGTTCATAAGAGCGCCCACAGTCCAGCAGATTGTTTCCGCAATTCTCTTGACTGAGTCTCCTACAATTTGTAACTATTTGTGTTTGAGACGAGCACTAAACTTGAGTCCCTTACTGAACTATGAGTGTTAGATTGTTGTCATAATACCGTTCTGATAAATAGTCACTCTATTATTATGGCTATTAACTTTGCGTAGGAGATCACTTCCAATGTGTTAGATAATGGAGCACTAAGTACTAAGTAATGCATTTGGCGATAAAAAATATTGACTAAAGTATGTGAGGCCAGAATAGACGTAGATTAGATTTGAGATAAATAGTTTTAAATGTGCTATGTTAGTTTGGGCTAATCTGCTGAGAATTTGAAGGTATTTGCGCTCCGACCTTCTATTAACTTGAGGTAGAAACTAGATTGAGATTCCATTTAGTAACTAGTAATGTATCGGCAAACTCCAGAATTCAATAGCTATCCTCCGTCGGGTTTTGGGCTAAGCACATCATGACTCGACAAATTAAGCTCTTAAATGAGGTCAGATTTGATTATTTTAAATTATGCCACAAGTGCTGGTATTTGGTTACATCAGACTATTATTGGCTGGTGTTATGCTAATTGGTTAAGGCTAGACCCTATCGCTGACAATTTATTCACGTAACGGTTAACATTATATTGTCTTGTAATATTTATTTATGGCTGTTGCCTCCCTAAGCTAGCAGCACTAAGTATCCTTGATGTCATATGCCCAATTAATAGCCACGTCATGCTGAGTTGATTTGAGATAACTATTTCTTGTGGGTAAAATACTGGTAGTTGTACACAATTTAATCAATTTCACTTAAGATACAACCATGATGGGAGCAGGAGAGTCTGCGAGGGCCTTTAAATAAAGCAGGTAAGAAACAATAATTAAGATTAAAAATAAGTTCCAAGTGGAATGCATAGGTTCAAACTGATAGAGCGGATCGGGAACGGTGGTTACAGCCAGGTATTCAAGGCTCTCGACAATTCGACGGGAAAGCTATGTGCTCTTAAAGTCATGAAGCATCCCTACGAGGCTAATCGGGACACTCAGAACAAGTAGCTTGGAGTCCTAAAGAAATTTCGTGGGGAGGAAGCAATTGTTCAACTGCTGAACTACTTTTTTGAAGAGGGTTTTCTCATTATGGTCTTTTAGTTGATGTAAACAAATCTAATCGACTTTTACAAAACAATCAGAGAAACTGAAAATCGATGTCTCACCCAAACTTAAATTAAAATACTCCTATTTAGAGTCTGTTTGGCACTGTAGATTCTACACAAAGGAGGATACTTCCATCGGGATGTAAAACCTTAGAATATTTCCATCCAGAGAGAATCATCCCATCTCAAAGTTAAGCTTATGGATTTCGGACTGGCTAAGTTGTATACGACTGAGGAAAACTCTGAATATATAGCTACTAGGTGGTATAGGGCGCCTGAATTATTGCTGAGAATGCCCTATGGGAAGGGTGTAGATGTGTTTGCGTTGGGATGCATTATGTTGGAGCTATATAACGGTGTGTAGGCATTTCGAGGAATAAATACGATAGACCAACTGCACCAAATATCTAAGTATCTCGGCTGCCCCACCAAATCTTAATGGCTGGAAGGAGTCTAGAAAATGAAGATTTTGTAAATCAATTTGTAAGGTCAGACACAGAATCGGCTAGCGTAGTTAGTGCCTAATTTGTGTCAGGATGGTTTAAGCCTAATTTAAAAGATGCTAAAGTGGAATCCAAAATAGCGAATTAGAATAGAGGACATTTTGAACCACCCTTATTTTTCAGCGTTGAAGTGCCCCCCGAAAACTAGCGTAGCCAAAGTAATATAGAACCCTGAGAATCTGTGGAAGTAGAGGCTATTGGGAATGCAAACCAGCTCTGGAACCAAACCTAAGATGGTCGCTTACGACCTTCAGCAGAAAGCAAAGATTGCGAAGAGTATCAACGACTACCTCAACACCCACATATCGAATTTTAATATTGGCCAGTGTTCTCCATAGAAGTATCGATAATTATTTCGTAAGTAGTTTCCTGGTAAAGTTTAAATAAGAACCAGTGCGAGCCCATTTGAGCGCAAGATTATTGAGAACAGTCGCTACGTAGTGAGCGATAGGAAGAAAGACCCAGCTAAGGTAGAGATTAAAGTGGAGAATCTGTGCCTCGATAGTCCAGCTAAGAAGAAGCTTTACACGATGGTAAGTAATCCAGCGAGTATTGAGATATCGACACCTTACGAGGGGAAAATTAAGAAGATAGATATGACTACAGCAACAACGGCCAAAAAATGCCACTCTTTAGAGAAGTGCCAGATATCTAACCAGAAGACTGGAAACTTTTCAACTATTGAGGATATGGGTTGTAAAACAACAAAGAATATGCTGAGTAGCGATAGGCTGAGTGTCAAGATACAGCCTTCGATTAAGAGAACGGATCTGTCGACTACCCCCAAGAAGATAGTTCTGGAGTCTAGCATGAACCAATCACACAAAAACCTTAGCCACCTCACTAAATCTCCCATAGCCAAGGTGCATCAGCTCAAGATGCAGAATGCTGCCAAGTCCGCCAATATGTACCTTAGTTTAAAGCCAGACAGGCAGTCAATTATAGGCAGTAGCACCCGAACGAAAGTGAAGACCATAGTGGAGGGATTCCGGCGCAACACGATTTAATTAACTCGGGCAGTATTCTGATGGGAGAGTTCACAATCCAACTAATTTGAGTAATGTAGATATTATATCGTTCAGTTGAGGGTTTTGGTAAGCACTGTCTCCAGCTAGGAATTGGTCCACTGAGACATCTATTTCAGAAATGGCTGCTCACTATACTTAGTGACAGTTTAGTTAAGGTATCTATTCACTGAGTCATCGGTTTCCAGTAGCAGGTAGCACTCAAACAAATGCATCAGAATGGGTTTGGTTTCGGGGTTGTCTATCTACTTGATGCTTCTTGATTTTTTGGAGGGAGAGTCTCGATTGGTACTCGAGGACACTTTCATCAAGATAATACCGATGTACTACTTGAGGATCTTCTTATAGTACGCCTCATTTACTATCCGATCGTCCTGTAGTTACTTGGTGAATATGACTCCGTTGGCGTTCCGATGGTCTCTGTCAGCCATCTCCTTTTTGTACAGTTCGAACTCATTTTGTATGAACTCAGCCTACTTATCTGAATAAATGGTTTCGTACTTAAGATTTTGTGAAATTATTTAAATCTTTCGCCTTGGTCTTTCTTGTTCTCTATGAGCCGCGAAGTTTAGAGGACGATAATATTGGCCTTTTTAAGCATGAGGTAGGCTATGCATGTGCTAAGTTTGTGCAAGTCCCTACCTAGAAGATCCGCACTCACTCGCAAGTAAGCTGTGTACTTTATCCTCTCCCTCATAAGCCTCCGCTGATGCAGTATAACAGCCTTTTACTCTATATTCACCTGTATGGTACTACCCACTTCCGAACTTTCCTTCTATTTTTATACCTTCTCACGCTGCTCTTTCTACAGCTATTTCTTGTGATTAAGGATAGATTTTAGGTTGGAACTATTAGGCAGCACAGGTGAGTCGTTGTGCATGGTTTTATTGATGTGCTTTAAGCCTGCGAAGCGCTGAGACGCTAGACTAGAGCTAGTGGGTGTGGTTGGTCTTGCCCGATGATCACTAGATCCATCCATAGAACTCTCCTATTTCGTCGATAGGATCCGAGCTGATTTATTTGCAAGGAGCAGTGTACGAGGTCTAGTAATCTGCAGTAGCACTGATTTAATATCTACTCGCTATTTGGGGTTAATTTTTAACATCGACTGTATTAATTCAGCAGAAGTATCCCTCTGCTTGAGACTCTCAGCTAGCTCTTCTTAGAAGACCAACGTCTGGTATTTAATAAACCCGAAGACCATCCCTAAGGAGTAGATATCGGATTTGAGTGTTGCCGGCTGTTTGCTGAGCATTTCTGGAGCCAGCAGGTCATTGAGCCTGATTTGGCTAATATCATAGTCTGTGCAACCTTCCTTCGATACTGGTTTTGAATAGGCGAAATTGGCGATTTTGGGTGTGACCTCCTCCCCCACATAGATATTTTTGGGGTGGATATTCATGTGAATAATATCACCGCGGTGCAGTTCACTTACTCCATCTGCCAACTGCTTCATCATCCGACTCACTACATCTAAAGTCGATTACTTTGCGTATCGCTAAGCTTTTCCCTTTGGATGTACTCGAATAGGGTGCCTCCGGGGCAGTACTCCCAAACTGAGTAAATATTATTCATCGATTTGATCTGCTTCACAAAACGTAGGAGATTGGGATGGTTCAGCTTCTTGCATATCTAAACTAAATAGGCAAAGGGTTACTTTGATTTACAATCGGTCCCTTGAAGAAGCTTGAATTTTCAGTGAGGTTACGACTTACACTCCAGATCCAAAAGTATTCTTGGGATACGATGTGACGAGCCTTAAATGAATCGACTAAATGGTTGGAAAGGGTTACAGCCGTTGCAATCCTCTCCGAGAGACTCGAGAAGCGTGTAGTTCTCCACAGACTTCGACATTAGATTTATATGTAATACACTTGCTTATTTAATCACTCAAGCTCATTCCTGTGCCTTCCTATATTTTTGTAGCAGTCGCATTATCTTGTCGTCTTCGGGGGGTTTGCTCTTGAGGAATAGTTTTAGAATTTTCTGGCACTCAGTGCATTCCTCCAAAGTAATTAAATTATCGTCTTCGGAGGACTCAACAGGATGATTATTTACCTCGACGACAGGCTGCACCTTTGAAGCTAAGGGGGCGATTGGAATAACTGGACGGGCTACTTCACTCTTGAGTCTAACGTCCCTTTGTGAACTCCTACTTCTACTCCTGCTATAGCCACTACTGCTACTCCTGCTACTACTACTGCTGCTGCTGCTGCTTGAAGAGCCTCTCGACCCGTAATCCCTTTTAATTCTCATTCTTCTCTATTGATTCTAAACCTCCCTAATCTCCCCAACCAACTAGTTGTGTTTCTGCTTGTCAGGGCACACAAACTCATGCATCTACATTTAGGTTTTGAGGACAATATGCATAGTGTTATATCTACATCTTGCGAACAGATGCTAACGTTTTTATCTATCTTTGCAGCGAATGAGGTGAAAGGCCAGTTTGTCCCTAGCGAACTTATGGCTATTGTTGTAAGGACAGTGGGCCATTTATTGTTAGTTCATATTTAATCTTATAATATGTCGACGTGGACAGTAAACCTGGCAAAAGTTAGGGCAAAGGACATTCCTGCCCCGATTGGCTACACTAAGGACACATCAGTGGGGAACACCAATAAATAAAATCCAAAGCTGCGCTAACTTTTGGACAAAGTACCTGACTATTTAGGCAGAAACTATGGGATATCGCTACAGGAGGAAAAATGCAAGTGTTCATGTCTATATTTATGATGTGGCTGATGGGGAATACTATTAACATTGTGATGATGTTCCTAGTGGCGAGGGGGTTGATCGGTGCTTTCAAAGCAATATTCGACGTCAACAAAGGTGAATAACAACTAATGCAGTGTTTGAGTAGTTTGAAAATTCAGGGGAAAGTCTGGGGAAGTTTAAGTTGATATACCTGTTGATCCAGCTTGCGGTGGTGGGTATAATGGTCTACAAGCTGATGAGTGTGGGCATTTTGCCAACAGCTGCTTCTGACTGGGTGGATATCATCCCGCCATACTCCGTAATAGTTGTGGATAACTCAGCAAAACGTAGCAATAGTGCCATCGTGATGATATTTCGATTGTATAGTAAGCAGAACTTATCGGAATTAATTTATAAATATGGGGGGATGCTTTGGTCCCAAGCGAAGGACCGACTTGGTATACAGAGAGCTGCTGATGAACATCTACTTTTAGGCATACAAAATAAAAAACGAAGAAGCTCTCCACATACAGCGGTCAGTAGCCAATGAGCCTCTATATCACAAACTGCGTGATAGGCTAATGAGAAAGGGGTTGCTTAAGAAGCTGGTTGACCATTTGTCTTCACACAGAAACTACTTTAATAGCTGTCTGCAGTCCATCTACCACACCTCAACACCATACTACAACCCATTATCTGACACCACAAGTCTGGTGGTGGTTAACCACCTAATTGAGAATCTGGATGAGTTTAGGTAGCCTACTCTCATCCCCAGGATGCAAACTACAAAGAGCATAGGTTCACAGCTACCTAATGCAAGTTCTGTAAATAGAGTGCACCCTGGGTTGGTTGAGAACTTTGATAATGACTTCAGCTTCTAGAACGTGTACCTGCAGCTCATAATCTACCTGTATGGGGCGTAACGAGGACTACGGATGATGATAGAGGACGGACTCAGCAAATTATGTTCCAAAAAGCAAAACATGTTTACTTGTGGCTGGGGCGTGTAACACATGAAGGAGAAGCTAATACAGAACATAACTGAGATGGTGGGCACTGGCTAGAATCAGAAGATGCTACACAGTTGCAGAACCTTTAGACTTCTGCTGTAGAAGGAGAGTGAGGGTCTACCCAACAGATAGCAAATTGACCATTCGTTTCAGGTGTTCCTACAGATATGGTTGATGAACACCAGCGTCTAGATTAAAGTGTAGTGCTAGAAAGTAATCGAAGTATTGATATCTGGGTACTTTTCATCAAGGGAGTTTTGGTTTATCTACGCTATTCTTTTCCAAATTTACGATGCCAATGAGTTCTACTAGCATCTCATACTGCAGTTGGAGAATAAGATATTGGAAATAGTCAGCAATGACGTAATGAGGGGACACTTCCTTAAGGGCATGGTCAAGCACTTACTAAGCTATTTGAGCGTGTGGCCAAACAGTAATATTATGGAGAGTAGATGGGAGTTAGGGACGTTCGATACTCACTACGAGACACTCAGAAGGCGATATAGTAATATACACAAGAAAGTAAATAAACTCAACGGTTTTGTGTCGCTACGCAGGTGGATATCTTACGAGTACATTAATCCTAATGATCTTATGATTTTCAACCAAAGGAGCTTGGCTAACTGTCTTATAACTGCTGTTATTTGTAGTTATGGGGATAGTAACTTTCTTTCAGAGGTGCTCTCTACCTTACTGTTTATTTGCAAACGATGTGACGCTCTGTATTTGTGCTTCATGTTGGAAAGTTTTGTCGAGAATATTTTTAAAATAGACTTACACACCGAAGCTCCAGGGTCAGCCATTGTTCGGTTTGCCTGCATATTCGTGCAGAAATATAACCTCATGGTGCATTTCCCTCAATAGAACTACGCTAAGTTATTTAGAGATATCGATGAAAGCATCCCTCATCGAACTAGACTGTAGATACTTTATCTTTATAAGGTAATTGTGGAGTGGTGCCCTAGTCCTTTCACTAATGCTCTGCTTTAGAACATATGCACTGTAGTACATAGTATCTCGACCAATATATTCCTTTAGCACGAAACAATCATATAAAAGCTAATGATCATTACATCTGCCCTAGCACTTTTTAAGGTACTGCTGCAACAGGGCGAGCGCTAAGTAGTGCTTATATTTCTAAGGAGGTTGGAAGAGCGCCCTCAGCTTGAGGGTGCTAAACTTGAGCAAAGATATGTGTATAAATATTTGGCAGCTTCGATGCGCTAACTATTGAATAAGGATATTGTTCCAGAGTAAATGCTCAAAATCAACAGTCTTATTACACAGGGGTTTACTGAGACTGCCCTATTATGTATCGAGTCTTACATGCAAATATAGCCACAGTCATCGTTATTTTCCACCAACTCATCCTGTCTATAATAACACAATAAACGCTACGAGTTCGTCTTTAAGCAATTTAGCAGGCGCAGCCATTTCGGGGAACGGACACCAGTCGTTTTTGACTAAGAAGTAAAGTTTGTCAATAAAGACTCGGTGGTAAGTTAGACAATAAAGGAAGACTTCAGCATGGAGAAAATTATGATGCTCCTGAAAGATGCAGGAGACACCGGTTACCAAAATGCTGCTGAGCGCGCAAGATAACGGCTCAGATTAAGCCAGTATATACGAAGATCAAATTGCAAAAGCGGGCCTTCAGCTTCACAATCGCATTCGCCCACCTATCTACACTCTGCATATCGCTATTCATGATATTCTCTATTTGTTTTAATGTTTACCCGATACATCCCTATCACTAAGCTTTCTTAATTCTCTCACTTAGCCTGGCGTAAGTAGAGTCGATAATCGAATCAAGCAATCTAGCTCGTTTGGAGATAAGATCGAACTAACCGTGCTTCTCCTCGAACTCTGCTATGTCTTCCGACATGCTATTGAGGTTGATTTCGTATGTTGTAGGACTTACAATACACTCGCTAATTCTGGGAGCGTTGTGGTTTCGGTTATAGAGACCTGAATGGACTGTTAATTACTGAGTTACTATTAGAGTTTGCTGTTCTATTTTTAGGTTTCGGCCATCCTCAGTTCCTCTATTTTCTCGAACAGCCCTATAAACCCCACCATGATGGAATCATCGCATCTGCTGACTATCTAAACCAGCTGCTACTGTTTCATATCCAGTATCGATGTTTTGGCGCAAAACTTAGCCAGGCGAGGGTTGTTCTCAAGTATCGAATTGAGTATCTTTCTGGCTTTGGTTTTGTCAGTGCTGTAGAGTAGTTTAGTGTAGTCCTCCAGCATGACCTTCTTCTTAAACTTTTAAAGTTTGCGCATTTAGATGAGAGAAATCTGTTGCCATTTTCTGTTGTGCTGCATGTAATATGGAAGAATACTAATCTTCTTTAGAAGACAAAATAATTAATATAAAGTCATTTGAGGGGCTACAGTACACCTCCCCGAAGCTCAAACTTCCTGTCGACTTTGTATTCACCGTTGTGGCTGACTATTAGACATGTCCCATTTTTATAAATATCCTCTCCTGGCTCGTCGTACACTATTACACCGTTCTTACCATAAAGTTCAGCTCTAAACATGTTGATTTTAAGCTGTTAGTTTGTAGGTAGTTGATTCACATCCTTCTTAGAGAACTTCTTAACGTAGTTTTGTAGTGTTTCAGATGGGATGAGATTGTATGGATCTAGGTTTTATTAGAGGGAACCCTCCAGTAGAAGAGGTTTTTGAGGGCTGAACGATATGAACCCTGTGCACTTAACCTGAGTCTACGGGTACAACCCAGTCAGGATCTTAAAAATTGTGGTTTTGCCTGCGCCTGTCTTTCCTCTTATCATAATTTTCTCTTTGGCCCTCATTTCTAGGTTAAGGCCTTTCAATATGCTCGCTTCCTCATTAGGATATTTGAACCATAAGTTTTTGATGCTCAGCTCCTGTACTCCTTCTCGATCCTGCTGCACAATCTGCTTCATTTATGGAGTCATTCGATAGGTATCAATACGGGTAATATCATGATTAAACTAGTACATCTTCCGCAAGTTCCTAGCTGCTAGGTCAGTCTAAGCTATAGACTCTACTAGAAAACCTAAGTAACTGGATAACTGGGAGCAGTAAATCATAGTGAGGAAGAAATCGTTGGGATTCCAGTTGGCAGCAGTGTTAAAGTAGGCGTAAAGCAGGAAGGAGGTGGAAATCATAAGGGTAGCAGTCTGAAACCTCTGAGTCATCCACAAGCCCATCATGCTTCTCGCCGATCGAATATTAGCTTGTTTCTGTAATGACTTATTGAAATAGTCTATGAATCTTTGTTAGGAACCAGCAGCCTGAATAATAGCCTTACCTGTAGTGATATTCTGTACCGTTTATAGGACGTCAATATTAGCGAACTTTGCCATATCCTCCAAAGCATGTGATTTGTTGGCATAGAACTTCTGAACCTTCTTGAAGTAAACGATTAGAGCAACGATGGGCACCATAGCATAGGACTTACTTTTGATAACTATAACTATGATTGTGGAGATGAGCTCGAATATGTTGTTGAAGAGGATGTTGGCGTGAAAGGGATATTCGTTTCCCACTTTCTCGGCGCTGTTTGTGTAGGCCAATGCTATTTACTGGGCTCCCCTATTTCGATACTAATCTATCTTGTAGAAGCAGATGCTCCGAATAAGTTCCTAAACCACCCTGCGAGCATCCGAAAGGTTAGCGAGTGCAAAGAACAAGGATCTTCCGATGACGGCGAGCACGTAAGCTATGACTAGATATAAGAGGTGGTTGCAGAAGTTTTAGGACGCCATGTTGGTTTAGCTAGTGATGAAGAAGTTGTAGTAATGTTTGAAGAAGTAGGCAGTGATAATGCACAGTAGGAACAGAATATGCAATGTGGAGGAGTAGTAGTTTAGGTACACATGCTTGCCTACGTAGTCCTGCCCAAACTTTACTTCTCTGTTATTCAGGTTGAACATTTCCTACAATGGTTTTAAATTCTAATCGCAATAAATCCTCTTCTATTGGGAGTGTTACTCAATCTTAATCTAGGTTGCACTGGGAGTGGATACCAAGTTTACAGTTTTGTCTTTTATGACTATTGATTAGTCGGAGAGTGGCTCATCACTCTCGACAATAAATATTTTGTTTTGCTGCTTGGCGATAATCTTGAGTTCAGTTTGCACATACTGGCGTACTTTGTAGTCTAGACAACCGAGGCTGCAATCAACGATTATGACATCCTTGCCCATAGTGGCTCGAACTAAAGCCAACCTAAGTTTTTCTCCACCAGAATATGTATCTGTAGGGTTTTTTAGGGGAATTTCCAAACAATGAAAGCTTACTATCAAGTTTCTGAGTTCTTCTGTTAGTCTAATTTGTGTAATATCAGGATTATTGTGAACGGAACACAAAGAATTCAATAGATGAGTTGAGTTGGGTTAGACATAGTCTACACTCCCCTCGATTTTGCAGGGAAAGTTACAACTAGCTAGCCCCACTATTGACCGCATGAATATTGATTTACCTGCACCCAGCAACCCTTGAACGGCATATACTTTTCCATTCTTCAGTGTCATAGGGTTGACCACCAGGATATGGTCAGATATTTCAGTAACCTGGCCTTTTTCAATAACTATTGATGACTGACCTTTACTCTTCTTGAGTCGAACGACTTTACTGTCTACCTCTTTGCACTTCTTTAATTCCTCCCTGATTCTATCTCGTGATACTTTACCATTTCTCATGCCGGATACTGACCAGGGTAGGTTGTTAAGTGGCATGATCATCATAGTAAAGTACATGATGATGGTTATTATATTGAAGCCTTGCTCAGTGTTCCCCTTTAGATACCACACATAAAACACGATGCTAACTGACGATATCAGAATCGCGGTAACTTGCCAAGCGAACACACAAATTGCATCAAGAAGCTTATTTTTAAACAGGTTCTTATACTCCTCTCCTCGCAACTTAATCATCTTTTCATAAATATAGTCTTCTAGACGGCACATCTTCAATTCATGTACTCTTTTCGTCAGAAAGGTTATTGCATTAATTTTTCGAGTTCGGATAGCGTTGAGCTCATCGAAATTCTTTCCTATTCGAAGTGTTACTCTATAGTTGATTGTAGCCAACACAACTGAGACTCCAAACCCGACATAGACAGCATTCTGCATTTTAGTATAGAGGAACACTCCAGCAAAGACCATTTTGACCAACTCAAACATCGTCGACATCATACTATTGTGGTAGTTTAACACTGAGTCAGCGTCGTTATTCATCCTGACCCACACATCATTGCAGTCATTTCTAGATTTGTCTCTGAGTTAATTGGTGAATAGTTGCTTACTAATCTAATTTTTGAAGTTTTGAGACATTTGCGTTGTGAGCCATGCTGAATGACTATCAACATAGATTTTGAGGACTGAAATCAAGATTACTTTGAGGATAATACTCAACAACAACTAAGGTTTGCCTATGTTCTCACTCAAAGATTGCAAAAGATATGGCTGACCCAAGGTAATTATCAAGCTGGCAATCTTGTACAGAATGAGAATCAGAGGGGTCTACAAACTTAATATATTCTCGATGTTTGTGTCTCGGCAGAACGACAGCTCAAAGTCTGGCAGTCGAGGCAAATCTCCCAGAACTTAGTGGGTCTACTGGAAGAGTTAGCCGACCTTCAACTTTTTTACACCTTCAATCATTATATTTTTTATGAACAGTATTTAAACAACATAACCAGATCAAGCTTTGATAAGATGAATTTCGTTCTATCTTTCAATTAGGTTGGAAGCCTTATCGATGAGCTCCAGAATGCTGTTTATTGACTCATTCCATTTGCTTAAGACAGTGTTCTCGTTCTGGGGTGGTTTAAAATCTGCATGAGATGGGTATTACCTACAGTCTGCTCAAGGCGATCAATATGGCAAGTAACCAGTTTATTGTTCATAAGGTCGCACAGTTGCTACTCGACATCATCAACGGGAACATCAGTTAGTTAGGCCATTCTGGGTAGTTTTAGCCTTTCATAGTATTCTGCCATAGTTCGGATGTTATGCTGAATGAGCATCTTCCTGAATGAATGGAGGTGTTTGTCTGAATTCTAGTAGGCTTTGTCAAACAGAGTGAACCTTTAGAGCTGATAAGTTGTGGGATCACAGGAAACGATCTCTCTCGAGAGGAAGGTTGAGACCATGTGATAAACATGTGAAATTGATTCAATCTACTAGGACTTAAAAAGCTCTTCCAATTAGGTCTTCTGCGACTGGTTAAAAGGTTAAAGCACAAGGAAGCCGACATAATTAGCCAACACATCACTATACCTAATGGAAAAACCAAAGTCAGTGGTCTGAGGGTTATCTTCGACCTTTGTCTTCTTCAGTGCCTTCCATATGGTTTTGTAGCATCTAGCAGTATCCCCATACTTATTCTCATGGTTGTAGTAAATGCACATGTAGGCGTAGAACCTTATCTTCAAATCTATGAGCTCATCGTCATTTAGATTAGCCTCATTGATCTTTTTGCTTATGATGAAAAGTCGCACGTAGTCTCCCCTCTTAATCATGATCTTCATCTGATAAAGAATGAACTCCAGCTTTTCCCTTCGACTCATCGAACCGTATGTCTCCACCTGCACCTCCTGCAGAATCTTAGCAGCATCGTTGATGTTGTTAGCGTCCTCCTTGTTCTGGACGATCATTAAAACTGCACGGGCGTACTCCACTTAAAGGAAGATCTTCTTATCGCAGACCTCTCTGATGGTTTCGACTACCTTCATCTTTTTGTCGTGGTCTTTGATATCTGGTAGCCACCCCATGATCATCTGCACCAGCTAAATCTGGGCTTTTTTGGCCTGCCCCCTCTTTTTCATAAGGTTGATGACGACTTCACATGTCTTATCTAAATCTCCAGTTTTGTAGCAGAGAGTAGCTATTTCTTTGAGGACAGCTGTGGAGCCTAGGTGATCATTGAGTGTTCTGCAGGTTCTTTCCCGTTCCATAAGTTTATCGATCTGCTTGTCGAGTTCGCTCTTCTCAATTTACATAAATTTCAAAAATCTTTTAAATTGTATTCATTTACTCCAACATCAAAGCCGTGCACTCGGAGGCATTAGGGGAATTCTTAGCATGCTGGGGAGGCTTATGGCTTTTAAGAAGATATCCCGATTAGAGTACACTTCATCAGAGAGCCTCACTAGTTCATCGACACATTTCTTTTTGAAGCTCTCTTCTAGAGAGTGGTTATCTTACCAATACTCAATAATAATCTTAGAGGCAGCATAACTCAGAACATCCCGACAGGGATTAACCCAGTCGTACTCTGTTCTATATCTCTATCGATCGTAGAGGCAGTTGATTGCGACGTCTGTAACCATTTAAGAGAAATACTTTTATTTGTCGGTAGCTTTGACTCTTCGATTGTAGCTGTTGATGAAAAACAGTTTGATGAGGGTATTGTGGTCAGGTCGGAGAGGTTTCCTTAAATCAACTTAATTGATAAGTTATTAAGTGCTCGAATAGTAGAACATCCCCACAAGTACGACTACAGACGAAGGTATCTCTGCCAAGTGCTGGTTGAATTTAGATCTGAATAGCAGTTTCTATTTGATGGTATCGACAATTTGGTGGGTAAGGTTGAAGGATTTAGCTAACTTCTAGACTATTTTGTATATTTAAAAGTGAAAATACCACAGGTAATCTCCAATCGCCTATCTTAGCTGCCTGTATCTCCTCAACCGGTCGTAAATGGAAGAACAACCCAACAGTGTAAATATGCTGTCGACTAGCAACATTTTATCTTTTATGTCGATCTACTCTCTATCTTTTACGGATGTTAGAGCCTGCCGACATACCTCACTGTAGTCCATAACTGAAGTCTCAAACTATTCTAAAGAAATCTCACACCGAGCTACTTAAAGCTTTCGTTAACTTACTGGGCCACACATCTAGTCCTGCTCGATATGGTACCCGTCCAAATTGAATAGAGCTTGTTCCATCGTCCCTTTCTCAACTTCTTTTTGAGTCTAACTTAGCCGAATGATCGTAATAAATGTTTGATTTTTCCATTCTACGGCTATCAGTCCAATTGTAGCATATTTCGAAGAGGAGAGAGAGGTCACCCAATGTCCCTTGTTATGTTTTATTATAAACCTCCCATTTAGTTCTTCTATCCTCAAAGAACCTGTTTGTCTTAAGGTATCCTGATCAAAAATACATCCCACCTAATCTTCCAAAAGCTTTTCTGAAAAGCTGTAGCCCATGTTCCGAATCAGTCGCAGATAATTTGAGAAGCATTTGTAATGGAACCCGAGGCTTGCGGAGGGTTGAGGCTACCACAGCGACAAATACCTGAATGAATTATTTGTCAGGACTCCCAAATTATGCATACGCTGGAGAGCGCGAACATCAAGTAGCATCTTCTTAGATGTTTGATTAGCCAATATCTCCTTGGCTTGTGCATGAGCTGAATAGTTTTCGATGTTGTCGTGCAGTCGAAAGGATATGAGAGAAGGAGAGTCAAAACTTAGCATTAAAATACGTCATCTGATATTAGTTAAGTATTTAATTGACATACTCTCATGCCAAATCACCTGATACAGTGAGCATAACGAAATAGGAAATCATTCTATTTTTAAGCTTCCAAATTATTGTTTAAATCTAACAAAAGTTTCCAAGCAGTATATTCTATACATTCCAATGAAACTAAATTTTTTCTTCGCTGCTTTGACATTAGCTTTAGCACAGGAATGTTAATAAGAGGCTTCTGCATCCTAAGAAGTTTAGGTTGCGCATCCTGTCGCTTAATATCCCGCCACTAATGATTGTGCGGAGGGTTAACTGTGCAGTGACGATGGTGGACTTCGAAATGATATCGATGGCCACGACAATGAAGTCGATGGAGATCTCAATGCTATAAAAGGAAACACTAATAGAGTTATTGGAGAGGAGAACGCTCTGAAAGGCCATCAAAACAAAGTGACTGGACTTAAAAATAAGGTCTGGGGAGAACTCAATGGTGTGATAGGTTCTCGAAACTCGGCTAAAGGAGAGCAGAACAGATTAGAGGGAAACAGAAACAATGCTAAAGGAGCGAAGAACAAGGTTCAGGGAGACGAGAACGATGTATGGGGAGTCAACAACCAGATGAGCGGCACAAGGAATGAAGTGGAGGGGGACGATAATGACGCCTTCGGAGAGTACAACAGAATCCAAGGTTTGCTGAATGGAGCTTACGGTTACAGCAACCAAGTCAAAGGCGCCAGGAACCAAATTAAGGGCAACGAGAATGACGCTTTTGGTCGTGCGAACAAGATAAAGGGAAGCACAAACGGAGCCTACGGTTGCTACAACAACGTGGAAGGCAGCGTAAACCGAATCAGAGGCAACTAGAATAA
>JAOXNN020208120.1:0-19567 GCA_028571205.2 Hydropsyche betteni | reverse complement strand
AAAAATATTTGAATCCCCTATACATGTATATAATCACCGATGACAGATGTCTGTGTCAATAACAAATGTACTGGTTTAATTTATTAAATATTAAATATATTCAAATCAAGTAGGGGCATCAGGTAGCCTATATGTCACAAATAAATAATAAACGAACTATTTTGATTTTATCAATTAAATATTAAATATTCAAATTGGGTACATATTTCGGGCTCACACAATCGGGTTTTCACATTTTATCGTTTTCCGTTTCTTGATAAATCCACAGCCGATGTTACTAACATCGGACCTTTATACTAGTTTATAATAATGCGTATTGATTGATATAGATAAAAAAAATAATAGTTCATATTCGATATTTTTCCAGAACCATCGAAGTTAAACGACATGCGATGGAATCAGTATACAAATATTACTTAAAAATCTGAAACTAATGATTTCAACATTCATTCGCTTAAAAACCTTCCCCTTATCGTATAATGAAAAAGCTCGTATTTCTCCATATTAAAAAAAAAACGATGACGATTTCGACCCGTTGCATTTTCATAATACACAAAACGTAAAAAAAAAAATACACTTCCACCGCTAAAAGTAACGGAGTTTGTTTCGGAGTAAATTATTATGTCGGCCGTGTACTTTTCATTAGCCTCTCCATAAAAACGAGAAACTCACTCGAAATTCGGTTGCGTTTTCGCCGAATTTTTTTTTTCGCACACTTTCCGGAGCTTTTTCATTTTTCGTCTGGTTTATATGCGCCGAAAAAATTAATCTAACGAAAACTCGGCGGCCAGACCGTTAATCTCTCCTTATAACTGTGTTCAAACTTTTTAATCTCGAAAAGTCTTTTGTTGGAGATTATCGTGCTCAGTTGCAAAAAGCACTTTACGCGAATTTTTAAACGCCACCCGAAAGTCATGCGAATCTCGAAATTCGGTCGAAAAAATAAATTCCGAATTCAACGAACGTATCGCGCTTCGGCGCTTATCTTTCATATCTTTCTCAATGAAACAAGTTTATTTTTTAGTTAGAATACAATACATTAGGTCAATGCGAAAGTTTTATCGTATTTTTTTTTTCATCAAACATATTTTGAAACCAACCTGATGTGATGCAGATATCGCACTTTCTTTAATCAGTTGACTCCAATTTTCAATACAATTTTTCTTATATTTTGACTAGTACTTATTATGTCCAGTAATATGCCATCGTTAGTCTTCAAAGGCCACCCGTTCAATGGTTTATCAGCTAATCAATAAAATTCAGACATAAATTTTAGAAACCTACACCGAGTAATTCTAACATTAATGGCAGTTTTACTGTACATGTTATTAGTTTTTTCAGTTGTCTTTTTATTATTTTTCACAGTGAAAAATGCCATATTGACATTTCAAAAATTTCTACAGATTTTTTTTTTGTTAACTAATATATTTTAGATACGCCAAAACTTAACAGATACTGAAAAGAAAGAATCTTCTGTGGTTATTATATTATATTTACCGTGCTTTTCATTTAGAGGTAATTTATTTGCTAATTACCGGTTTACAGATAAATTGAATTTTAAATAAATACCGGAAAAATAATGAAAAACGCGCAAAATAAAAACTATGATACTTTACAAAAAAATCAATTTTTCCCAAAAATCATCGTATACTTACAAAAACCGACTTTTGCAAAAAAATATTTGAAGCACAATTTTCTTTTTAATTACCGGACTGTTATTTGGCTCATTTATTGGTAAACTGCTTTACCGGTAATGATATTACTAGTATCTTCTATATAAAAAATAGTTTAAATACAGATATTACTTTAGAGAAAGGATAAATATATTTGACCATCGAAAAAATCCGATGAAACTTATTCATCGACCTAATATCATACATTTCGTACGATTGAAAATTTTTTACAGTACACAATAAACGAAAAACCAATCGGATCATATTAATTCAAAACTTTCAAAGACCACAGAATTAAATTAAAATTTCGCAATGTGAAAGTTCTCGCATGTCGCGAAAAACTTTCATTGTAGGAAAAGTTGAAAAAGACGAACTCAAAAGACTAAGAATTTCGAACAATAAATAATTAGAATCCCACCAAATAGAAGTTGGTAAACGAAATCTCAAAAACACGTACTGAATTCCAATATGTTTCGTATACGAAATAAATATATAAAATAATTTAATTAATAGAAATAATATGGTTCCTTATAATTATATGTTTTTGCGATAAATTTCCATGCAAAAATCGATTATCATTGCTAAATATAAGTGAAAGCATTCGAACATGGAAAAGATTCTTTTCGACTTTTCACAATATCAGTTTATGTAAGACGTTGCGAATTTTTCGAACGTCTGGCGAATTTTCCGGCACATTTACGATTGCGATTTCGACTTGGAAAAATAATCTAGAACGGGTCGTTAAGTCGGATAAGATAGTAAAAAAATGTGTGAAAATCACGTCAACATTGAATGAAAATTTAACGTATGATTATTATGACGCGATTTCTGAATGATGGAAAATTTATCTATAAAAAAAGAATTTTTAAAATTATATACAAGAAAAAATTTTATTTAAAAAAAAACTGTTTTTTATGGAGTTATAATTTTTGGAAAAAATTTTGGAATGATCTTGAATTTGCAGAACACTTTTGAGTTCCTTAGTACATTAACAAACTGAAAGGAATGTTCTTAATTTTATCACAAAATAGTCAAATATCATAAAATTCTGTATCAGATGAATTAAAAAAGATAAACAATAGATTGACTATAATTTTTTTCAGAATAAACATACTTTGTTTTTTGTATACAACGCAAAATTGAAAAATTTTCTGATTTAGCTGATTTTCAACATAATATACATAAAAAAATTCAAACTTTTTTATAACAGTCGTTCCAGGTTTTATTCTTAAAAATTATAACAAATTAAAATTGATGCATAAATCGGCAAGGAGAGTTTTTTTTTAAAACGATAATATCCACTTATGTATAATATAATCAAAAAATATATATAAATTTTCATGGTAGTATCATATTTATAAATGTAATTTAAGATTAAAATAATGAGTTATAAATAAAGTAAATGATAAACTAACTAAGATTAATCTTTTTACAATAACATTAATTAAATTACATATAATATATTAAAATATTTAAATTCAAAAAGAATATTTAAAAAGAATTGAGATTAAAAATCACTATATTGCAGAGCATAAAAGTATTGGAAAAGCTTCAGATTCGAAGTCGGAAATTTTCGAAAGTTATATTGAGTTGTAGTACTGCAAACTTTCCGAGGATGCACACAAAACGGAATTGATTGAAAACGGAAAAAAAAATTCACCAAAAGTAAATTGATATATTGAAGTGGCGGTGCATTAAAATATTTACAGCGAAAAATTCGTTACGAAGTTCAAATATGAATATTTCATATAAATTTCGTAAAGAAAGTGACTTAAATATAATCCAGATTATATTATTCAAAGAGCAACTTTTTCGACACTGAAATTCAATATAAAATATTCATTTTATTTAATATAATATTAATGCAATGATCTTTGTTATATGTCGTTTACGAATATTGCTCTGTTCTTGTACAATGCAAATTTTTTTTGCGTCGTATGCGAAAAATATAATAGATGGTACTTTGTTGATGTTTTCACCAAATTTTTTTATCATCTTCTTTTCCATACCCCTTCTTGTTCATGGTATTGGAAGTATTATATAAATAGTTAAGTTACGTTGGGTTAGTTTTTTTTCAATATGAAACTCTCATTATTATCTAAAAACACTATTTTTTCTTTATATGGAAAAAAAGGCAATGAAAAAAGATCAAATTTTGAATAATAAACGCGTTTTTTTAAAAAATATATAAACAAAGCTCCAATCCACCATATTATTCACATACGACGCATTTTTTTGCGTCATACGCGAACTGAGCAATTTTGCAAATGATGCGTACATTTGAAAAATCGTCATAAATTTCCAACAGTGAAAACTTTTTATGTCGCGATATAAAAACTCGTTTGACCGGTATCGAAATTTAAAAAAAAATCCAATAAGATTCAAATATAATACAAGATCAAAAATAATCATAAGATATTTTATTTACAGTAGAACGATTCGTTCTTACTTCATTCTTGAACCGGAACCACTCTAAAATAACTAGGACATACTCGAAAGCCTCTCGATATTTCAGATATGAAAGCCTCAGACTCGAATTCAAACATTTCAATATCAAACTCTTCGATTTCGCCTCCAGAGAACTGCATAAATTTACACACTGAATACGACATATGTATCGTATCGTTACTTATTCGATAATCCACAGCAGAGTTGAATTGTAAATAAGCCGTTTCGAAATTCGTTCTAGATATGTAAAAATCCTTTTTGTATATTTGCAAAATGAAATTAATTGATATTCAAATATACATTGGGCGAGTTAATTTCGAAACACAAATATGCACATTCAGATTAAGGCTCATGATTAAATATGCATATTTTTTTTATTAACATTGATTCAGTTGAATTATGTTTCTCTTTATATAATGATAATTTCAGATTTTTTGTTTTGTTGTAAATTTTGTTTAAATACGATGATATATAAATAGCTAATTTATATTTGTCTGTGGTGAAACTCGATATAATCCAAATTGTAACCAAGTAACTAAATACATGACAGTTGAACATAACGAAAATTACATACAGTTAAAAGTGAACTCATAGAATATAAACACCTGAACACAATTCGTAAAAAATTTGAAATGATTTGTCACTGTGTGCAATTGTCGTCATGTTCAAATATCGTGTGTGGAAAAGACCAATTGATCTCAGAAAATCATTCACATTTCAAGGTTTATTGAACAAATTAACTTTTAAATTTAATATTTTTCAAAACATTGATACAACTTTTATACATAATATGAAATTCGAAAATTTTGATACATAAATTTTCACTACTTTGGTCACGCAATTCTAAACTTAATCTACTTTCAAAAATGTACTAAATGCAAATTCAAAAATAATTTTCCGAATAAATTATTGTTAATTATTGGTCATTATTTTCGAAACGAATCTACAGATTTATTTTAAGGTTCGACTAACGAAAACGAAGCCTTTCACTTAATCGCCTAAGTTTTTTAACCAACAGCATTTCACGTGCAGAAAACGCTCGAAAGTAAACTGGAGTGTTTTAAAATTATTTTCAAGTTGAGGAAGCTTAGTTGAACTCATTAAAAAGTAAATACTACGGGGAGGGTAAAAGCGGCCAACTCCGTAAACATTATTCAAATGTTAACGCAGTTTTTCTCGTTATTATTCGGTAAACCTCTATTTAATTACTGTTGCTTTTAATGTTGTGAAGCTCGGTTTGAAAAGATTCCGCGTTTTTATTTTTATTTAGTAATTCCGGTCGAATAAGATTTTTAGACTGTAATAAGAAGTAATCGTTTTCGGGGTACTTTTTAAAGTGAAAACTTTTTATGTTATGGTAGTGTAAATTTTCTCAACCGTCAGTAAATCTGAAATGTCTTTTTTTACATTTTCTCAGTCATAAAAAATTATATGAAAAATATTTTTTGTTACAAAATGAAAGTTCCACTTCCAATATATGAAAGTACAATGTATTTTAATTTATATATTAAATTTGAACAAATATATGAAATTTCAAATTTTTCAAATTTTTTTGACAGCATGCTCTTGTGAAAAACTTCTTACCCGCCACTGGATATTATATTAAAAATTGTCTTGCAAAAATCGAATGATCTTATAAACTACATAAAATGTAAAAAATAATGACTAAGTTGACATTCGAACAAAAAAATTCCCATTTTCACCCTGATTCACCTTAACATGACATTTCACATAGACGTATCACAATAAATTTCAATTTTTTCTTACCAAACAAAATCCGATAACATAAAAATTCGCATATCAACACGACTTATCCAATAAACCATCATTAAAAATAATAAAAAAGTATCGCAAAATAAAAATTCAAAGTATACAAAGCCCGCAAATTGAATCAAAATATAAATAAACTGGCGTACAAATTTCATAAGTAAATTATGATCGAAAGTGACACGCCCGAATATCGACCCGATAACAATAACATTGGCTGCTTGGTGTGGCGTCAACATAATGAAAAATAATGTAGAAAATATAATAAAATGTAAAAAAATATCGCGATATTTCGACGCGTCAGTCTCATGTCGAATATAGTATTGTATGTGATGGGTGTAAGCTTGAAATACGCAGTTTTTCAATGATATCTGAAAATCAATGATTTTTAAAATATTGATAATAATAATTTTTCATATTATGAGAAGTTGTTATAATAAAAAAAGTAAAAATATAATTTTTTTTTCGGTAAAACGAATTTGTATATCGTGGTATGAGAAGTTTTCAATTGATATAATATAATATATACTATTGTGACAATATTGATCGGAGGATTTATATATAAAAACCGAATCCATATAAAAAAAATATTGTAATTTTAAAAATACTACCTTTGCAAATCTATGTAACTAATTTTAATAATGTTATTTAAAAAAAAAAATTGAAGCGATTATTCAGAAAATGTTAAACGTGTAATGAGGAAATTTTGATTGCGGAATCTATTTGTAAAAACTTAATATTTAGAATAATTAATTATTTTTTATTATTATTTAATAAATATTATCTTTTTCAATTTGCATAATAATTTTCATGGAGTTAACATTTATAGAAAAAGTTGTAAAGCGTTTTTAGGAGAATACTTTGAGCTTCTTTGGCATATTTGGTTAAATGTCAACAAAATCTTTCTATTTTCATCGTAAAATTTAATTTAAGAATTGGAAAAAAACTACAAAAGACTTAATTAAATTAATAAATAGATTAATCTTACTTAATCAATATTTTCAGTGTAAATTTTATCGAAACGAGTACATGTTAATCCAATCATCAATAATACTTTAATAATTACCACTAACATCAATCTTATAAAATGAAAATCCGTCTATTCGTATCGCAAATATATTTAGAAATTCAAAATTTAAGGATCCAAATATCAGAATTTTAAAAATATCATAACTATAGAATATTATTTTAGTTTTAATGACTCTAGATGGGCGCTAATAATCGTGCAATATTCAAATCATTCTTCCCCTTAAAAAATCATTACTGAAAACTGAAATATTTTTTCGTGTAAAAACAATTTCATATTAAACGTCATAATAATATTTCAAGATTTACAGTATTATTTATATGCATAAAATCAGTGGCGGCTCGTGAGTATTTGTAATGGCGGGACTGCATTGAGTGAGAGAGATGGATAGCATCTGCAGTTGCAGCATGCGTCTCGCTCACTCACATGCTGTAAATATCGTATCTCTTTCTTCGCCCCTCCGGGCTGTGGCTGCTTTACCGCAGATCGAGCTCGGTAGCACTGTCGCCTTAAAAGTTCACCCGTCTAATTTATATAAAGAATATCGTAAATAAAGAAAATATATGTATTATTATATATTTTAGAATTTTAGTGGATGGACTGCAGCCCGATAGCCCATTAGGACAAACCGCCACTGCATAAAATCCAATTTTTACGTTTAACGTTTTTATATGAAACGATTTCCACTATATAACAATGTGAAACGATACAAACAATGTGGATACGACATCCATACAAATTATGGATTTCAAATTTACATACGTCAATACATCGTATGCGCATTAAAAATAAATTATCCGAAGGTCCTAGACGAAGGTTCTGTCGTTTTGCGAAACAAAGGGTCCTTTGAGGTCGGATCTGAATTCTATACGTCTTTTACGATGAATATATTTTCGGTTAACCGCAAGTCCTTCAGTGATCGTCTAAACCTAGTTCAGTGGGTCAAATTTAACAACTGCCCTACCGAAGGGCAAAAATTGAAATTAATCGTTGCGGTCAGTCAAATTGTAAAGGTTTTTCTCGATTGAAGGGTTTGGGGTTTTTTTTTGGACGGTGACATTTTGCGGTTGCAATGAAAATCGAAACGTATTTTTATTTTGGAATGATTGATCGGTTTTTTTTTAAATCCATTTTTGTAAATTTGGATCGATGGGTATACGTTGGTGTAAATAAATTATTCGAAAATTGTTCCGATGAGTTTTTACATGAATTTTGAAACGAATAAGAGTTGAAAATAGGGCTGTACGTTTGCTTCAAAATCTACCGACTAAGAAATTGATTTTTGTCCAACTCCAATTTCGATTTATTTTTAAAGTATAAAATTGATACTAAGAAATATATAATAATGATTTTAAAAATAAATAAGCACATGAAAATTCTTATAAATTAAAAATTAAAAAAAAAATATCTTCCCAAACCTTAACATTTTATTAAAATGACGAATTGACTAAATTTTGAAAATACTTGATATTGAAATTATTGATTTTTTTTCAAAAAATATTATATTTACTTTAAAAAAAACAGTCAATATTTATATATATATGTATATAGAACTATGAATATGTCGACGAAACATAATGAATCTTTATTTTTTTAAATTCATAGAAAACAAACGATTTTAACCAAAACATTAAAAAAAATAATAAAAAGGAGTCGGAGTTAGCACAATCCTAGTTAAAATTTTTTAAAATCCCTTTGAAATGTTTTTAACAATTAAATAAATTAAACAGAATCGGAATCCGTCAATTTTTTAATACTCCGACTAAAATATCACTATTCCTCGACTCATGTAGAGTCAGAATCGGAATTGGCACAACCTTGATTAAAAAAGCGTTGAAAATATATAAAAAAACCTCATATTTTCACCGAAACTTCTCATTAAACCAAAACGCGGTAAGAAAAGAATAAAAAAAAAATCAAACGAAACCCACGTCCGTTTTTCAATTTAGATTTCGACCGAGAAACGAACCTTACCCATGTGTCATATTAAGGCTCTCCCCATTAATTTATGGGCCGGGATTTCTTCGGATATATTTCGCAATAAGGATATATATATATATATACACATGCGTAAAAAGCGCGGGAAAAAATTCGAGGTAAAAAAATTCGAGCGGGCGGAAAATAAAATTGGAAATAATTCGCGTTGTTTACCGCTGGACCATTATCGTTTTGTTCGTGACGAGAAAGGATGAAAATGAAAAATACCACACAGGGTGTTGAAAAAGTGCTTTTTTTTCTCAATATGGATTTTTTGTACATATACATTGTTGCTCTTAAGTATTTGCTCATTTTTGATTTTTTTTTAAATTTTAAATGCAGTGTTTATTTGAAATTTATTGTAATTAATGTTTGTGGATAATTTTTAATGGGAACAATTTAAACGTGCATTCAATAAAATAATTGCGTTTAAAAAATAATGTAAGTATTAAAATGTGTGCATTAGAAAAAATATCTGTAATGAATAAACGTGCATTAGAACAAGGGTGAAATACTAACTATTATTTACGACTTTCATAATACATATAATCGATTCGAAATAAACCAAATTCAAACAAAATCAACGTTGATAAAAAAAATTGACCAAATCGTTAAAACGTAGTTGACAATTTTATTGTATGGCCTGTACTCTGGCGATGTTGTCACCTGTCATTTTAATGCACAAACTATTCTTTCTATTGCACATTTCATATTTTTTTAATGCTCACTTTATACTGCACAATTTTTTTTTATTGTACACTTTGATAAAGCAATGCAATACAAGATTCTTTAATGCACAAGTAATAATGCACACAGTACATTTTTCTAATGCGCAACTAATTCGTTTTAAGGCACAAATAATATCACCTTACAGCTCAAAAATATTTGCACACTTTTGAATTTTTGAATTTTAGCAGTTTCTATGCGATATCAGTCTAAAATTTATTGCAATTATTAATTTCAATATTTATAGATAATCTTAACACAAATTATGATAAGGGCCTCGTAGTGAACGTAAGCGTGAGCAAAAATAATGCGAAAGCATAAAAATGAGATTTAGTGCTTAAATTATTTTTTTTCTTATCACGAAGAATTTATAAAGAATAGTGATGAGTTTGCACAATGAAGGTAAGCGTGAAAGTGAACGTAAGCGTAAGCGTACTTCTTAATTTGAGAAAATAAGCGAAAACGCATTTGCATAAAATATCATCTTGTAGCTCATGAAATAAGCTCACTATGTGAACTCACCCTGATTCAAAATCGTGGTTCATCAATATGAAAATATTTGAAATAATGTAAAAACTCATCTATCAACCGCACTATGTAACATTTGAGTTAAAAAAGTTTAAGTCAAATGTTACATGTTAGGAAACTACAGGTTTTAAACATCAAATTCAACCTTTTAAACATCCAATTCAACCTTTTATACTTCAAATTGAACTTTTTTAATATCAAATTCAATTATAGAAAATCATTATGATAGCAGTACCGATGTTGAATCTTTGAACGAAAAAAGGTTCAATTTGAAGTTGAAAGGGTCGAAGCATTGAAAAATAGCAAATTTTTATCATTTTTTATAATAAAATACCAACATTTATATTAAGAACCTTTTCAAACACGCAGTATATTATACGAACGTGCGCGGAAAATACGAAATGAAAATGGAACCTGCCGAGTTTTTCATCTCGTTTTTTATCATCTTTATCATCGTTCGATGGCGTCGTAATGGATGACAATTTCTCGCTCAAGTTGTAATCTATGTCACAGTGAAGCTTTTCCTCTCGAACGAAGTAAAAGAAAACGCATCTCGTTTTATTTTCCGAAAAGAATAAAGCGAATATGCATGATTATTCGAATCGTCTGCATTTTAGTGGAAAACCTCTTATTTTCCGACTAAAACATCCTCGTATAATTCGACGGATTCGTTGTATAAAATAATGATAATCCTCCGAAATATTCTGATTAAATTATCTCGGAGACATTATAATATTTTGAATACGTTTCGAGCTTAATTTTAATCTCGTAACATAATTAGTTTTGCAGATATGGTGATTTCCCGCAAACACCCATTTTCCCTCGTATGCGTATACCTTGATGAAAATTTAACGAGGTGCTATAACTTAGGAAAAACGGCAATATAAGGTATTATTTTTTTATAAATAAACAGTTTTTGCAGTAAACGAATCTACACATTGCTATTTTGTTGAGTTTACACTGCAATAATATTCATTTATTGTTTTATCTCAGAACGAGAGATTAAGGAATAATTTTGCGATAAGATAAGAGAATCCATGTACTTTTTCATTTCTTTATTATTTAATATTTGTTGAATCATAATATGGTGAGATAATTTTGATCGCAGAATTTATGTATGTTACACTATTTTTGTGCAGTTGCTTCATCCATGAACGAAGCAAAAGATCTCGCTATGTCTATGAAATTTAGCAAGAGCAATTTAGTATACGAGCAATTTAATTTAGGCGCATCGAAGACGCATTATTTAACGTCTGATATCGAATATGACAGTAGACATGTCTTATGACAGTAGTGGCAAACTTTTTTTCATTCACGTGCCCTAATTTTTAACTGATAATAAGCATCAGGTGTGTCAAGGAAATTTTAATGCATTTCAAAAGAATGTCGCAAGATACGTCAACTGTCATATTTGACAGACAACGTTAAATGATGTGTTCATGATGCGGCTATACCAGATGTTGTTAAATTTTTATAGACAAAGCAAGATTCTTTGCTTCGTTCACGGACGGAGCGATTATCAAAACTGAATCATCAAAACTTCACATAAAAGAATATTTTTATTTTAAAAAGATTACCTTTACACTAATTTTAAAGATTATGTACCAATTTTGAAGATTTTATAATTTTTGCAATGAATCCTATAAAGATTTTTGCAGAATGCTTTTGAGTTCGTTGGTAAGATTGAACATCAAAACACTTTATGTTTTTATCACAAAAAAGTTAAATATATAAAAAAAATTATCAGATGATTAAAGATAATAAATATTTCGAGCATAAAATCTTTCACTTTGAATACATTTTGACTTTCTCATGGAAAACGGAATTTTTTTCTGATCTGGTTGATATTCAACCTGCTGCTTCAAAAAACTCAAAACATTTTTCGCAATATAATTGTTCCAGGATTTTCCCTAGAAGTGATAACACAATAAAAATTAATATATAAATCTCTATGAGTAGCTTTTTTAAAATGAAACCATCCCAATATAATTAATTTCAATAATTCAATTTTTATAGATTAAATTGTTACAAAAACTCATTTTTCCCATTCGATCAACGATCGAGTCCAATCTCTAAGTATCTTTAACTAATTTCCCCAATAAAAACCCACATTTTCCTCCCCCAACACGGATAATTACACTCGAAACATCAACAATTTACAGGTGTTTCTCGTTTCACTTTGATAAAACAAAACCGCGTAATTAATTCGCGAAACACCCAATACCCGCGGACTTTCGTTCGCGGGAATATTTTCGTCCGTTTCGAATGTTGCGATTAATTATGTTTCGAAGGATAATGGCGAAATGTGATATTTCGCGATCCCAAAACGGGATCTATGGTGCCCCGAGGTGTACATAAAGCCTCGTTAAGGAGCTGCGCGATATTTAAATACGTGTTGTTCAAGATTTTCGCAAAATAAATATTCATATTGAACGCTCGAGAAAGGCGTTTATAATTGTTTATGGATGGTGGAAATATTTTTTCGTTTGATAAAAGGGTATGGTGTTGAAATTTTTGGTATAAAAATTATGTAGTTTTGGGATTTCGGTATCCTAGATGAAAACATGATCCTAAAAATTTATAGATTGAATAGGAATTTAGATTTTTTCAAATAATATAATAATAATAATAATAATAATAATAACAACAACAGCAATAATAATGGTAATAATAATAATAATAATAATGATGATGATAATTCTTGTTGTTGTTATTATTATTATTAATATTACTGTCGTTGTTGTTATTGTTATTTTTATTATTATTATTATTTTATAATACAATTGTTTAAAGTAAAATCTGTGAAGAAATTAAAAAAATTTCGATTGAATTTTTGTACTAAAGAATTTGTTTCTGAGATTTGGATCGCGATATTACTGGATTGATTTATCATTGATTAATATAATAATATAATGTCATGAAATAATATGATCCAGAAACGTTATTTAATCTAACTAATCTAGATATTTGAATCAGTTTTTTGTGGAATCTCAACTGAATATACACACTATTCTTTTATTTTAGCAAAAATTATCGTTATCATGAAAAAAAACGTAATCTGAAGCATTTCATATTATAAGCGTTTTCAACGATGGTTAAAAAGAATATTATTATATAATATAGCATATACCAATACATGATTTCATATAATATAAGTAATCTAGAAATTAATATTTTTTTTTGTTGAATCTAACTTAATATACAAAATTTTATTCAACATTCTTTATATCAGAAAAAATTATGCTTATCAAGAAAAAAATCGTAATCGTAAAATCGTGATATTTCATATTTTTTGCATTTTCAACGATGGAATCTAAAAAGGATATTATTATAAAATATAATATATATTATAACAATGAACAATACTATTATCATAGCAAAATAAGAAGTTTCATTTCGAAAATCATCATTTTCACATCAAAACAATAAAATATCAACATGATATTGAATTCCGATCTATTTCAAATTCAACTTTTATACACATATAAAAAAAAACTGAAAATTTCGCATAAAACTTCGCGTCCCACGCGAAATATTACTTCATCAGAAAATTTCGCGGCGGGAAAAATTCCTATATGGAAAGTTCACTTCGAAGAATAGCCATTTCCGAATTGCGGTTTACATTTTTTTTTTTCAATTTTGATTTTATGCACAAAGCGCAAAAACGGCAACGCGAAATCGACGAATGTTTACAATGGGTCGGTCGGCCGATGTTTACACTTTTATATGAACGACCGGGCAAACTTTACTGTTTTGCTCTACTTTGCTGGTATATGTTTGTGTGTATGTATGTATGTATGTATATATGTATGTATGTGTGTGTGTGTGTTTTTGAAAAGAAAAATGACGTATGTCGTATATGAGCAAAGTTTTATTCGGTTTTAAGTTAAGAATATTTTGAATGAGTTTTCCTTTGTAGTATAATAAAAAGTTTTAATTTTTTAATGTGTTTATTTAATTGGAAAATCGAAATGTTTCTCATTTAAAAAAAAAATGATATTCAGAAGCCAAATTCAAAATAGTTCATAATTTTATTAACAAACCGTTTCACAACAAGTTCTATTCTGGTCGCCGCGTCCTATTTCGGCGTTTTTTTTTTTTTAAAACAAAAAGTATCGGCACTTTTGGCTTATAAATAATCATGGTGTGTGTTATAAATATTAGCATGAATAATTCTTTTTGCTTTGTCGCTTTCGAACTGCTCTTGAATAATAAACGAATTTTAGCCAACGCGTATCCGCTTAGCGCGTTCACGTGTTATCAAATATTTAAAACGTTTTAGTGTTAATACGCACTTATTGTTTCGATTTAATCAAAATCGGATAATTGATCAATTAATCATATACTTTCGTAAGATTAAATACGCAGGATTTGTATTCAAATTACGTTTTCGTACAGTATAAATAGCAATTTGTGATATTTTTTTTTTAATTCAGTCTAATATTTCATGTTTTGAGTTTAGTAAACTTAAAACTGTACTAAAAAAATATTATGTTTCATATTGTTAAAATAAATAAAAGTACGTATTTTTTTGACAATTATTGATTTTATGTAATCACGCAGTAAAAAAAAAACATTGCATTTTTAATTTGTGAAATAATAATTTTAAAATATTATAATGTCGTTATGAATTTGATTAATCATTTTAAAATATTCTAAAAAATTTCACAAAAAAAAAATTTTCGTAATAAAATAGTACTTCAAAGAATCAAAATGAAAAATATTATATTATAAAATCAAATATTTGCATATGAAAATTATAAAAATTTAAGATTGCAACATAATTTTGTGATCATTCATGTTTTAAAAATACTCATATACACACAACTTTCAAAAATAACTACCGCAATCGTCAAAATAACAATAATAAAATAAAACTAATCCGACACTCGAACATCATCGAAAAAACGATCACATTTTGAAAATCAATTTTTTAAATTCGAAACAAAAAACATCACATCTTCACAAACACAAACAGAACAACGACGAAGCAAAAACTCACCGATTCGAAAAGACGCGCCAACGAAAACAACCACCAACTTAAAAACTCAAAATTTACACGCGGCCATGGTCGGCGCGCGGCGCGCTCGGACCGCCGGACGGCGCGCGAACTTGACAGTTGAGCGGGGCGCGGCGCGGCGGGGGAGGGGACGGGGGCGCTCTCGCGGGGGCGGAGTCGCCGAGTGCGATGGGGGCGCGCGCGAGGCGGCCAGGCGCCTACTGGCGGCCGAGCGGAGACGCGCCGCTCAACAGATGGCGGCGGCGGGGGTGGGGGCGCAGGCCTGGGCGTGCGCCCCCCCGCGAGGTGGGTTTTTGTTGTGTTGGTACTACACTGTCGTTTTGTGGTCGGTGGGAATCGAACGAGACGGTTTGCAGTTCAAATTGGACGCTTTTCAAATCGAATCGGTTGCTTTGTGGATCGAATTGGACGCTTTGCGAATCAAACTGGACACTTTTCAAATCAAATTAGTTAGTTTACAAATCAGATTGGTCACTTTGCAGGTCGAATTGGACACTTTACAAATCAATCTGGACACCTTGCACATCAAATTGGATACTTTAAAATTCAAACTGGAATCAAACTAGACATTTTACAAATTAATTTAGTTACTTTAATGATCAGATAGGACAGTTTACAAAGCAAATTGAACACTATATTAACCAAATTAGACACATTACAGATCAAATTAGTTACTTTAGAGATCAAATTGGACACTTTATAAATCAAATTGGACACCTTACAAATCAGATTAGACACTTTACAAATCAAATTGCACACTTTGCAAATAAAATTAGTTACTTCACAAATCAAGTTGGACACTTAACAGATCAAATTAGACACTATAAATCAAACTGGACACTTTACAAATCAAATTGGACACTTGACAGATCAAATTGGACACTTTCAGAATCAAACTAGACCATTTACAAATCAATTTAGTTACTTTACTGATCAAATAGGACAGTTTACAAAGCAAATTGAACACTATATGAACCAAATTAGACACATTACAGATCAAATTAGTTACTTTACAGAGCAAATTGGACACTTTACAGAGCAAATTGGACACTTTACAAATCAAATTAGCTACTATATAAAATAGATCTAATTGAACACTTTACAAATCAAACTAGACACTTTACAAATCAAATTATTTTCTTTACAGATCAAATTGGAAGCTTTACAAATCAAATTAGGATAAAAGTCGCTTATTGCCCATGAGTGTCGCTCATTACCTATGAGCGTACCAATCTCCCAAGCGGTGAACCGCATACATATACAAATCCATTTATAAGTTCTATTTTGGTACCTAGCATTAAATCAAAGTAAAAATTTGCATTTTAATACCTTTTTATTACTTTATTTTTATACCTTTGCACCTTTGTTCCTTTATGTCTTTATCTTTACTCCTTTACATTTACCTTTACTCTTTTATATTTACCTTTATACTTTTGTAGGTAAAAGTAACGTACGTAAGTGTTTAAGTACGTAACGTAAGTGCATGTACGTGTATAAACGCGTTTCGCCGCTTGGGAGGTTGGTACGCTCATAGATAATGAGCGACACTCATGGGCAATAAGCGACATTTACCCGAATTGGATACTTTACAAATCAAATTGGTTACTATACAGATCAGATTGGACACTTTGCAAATCAAACGGAACACTTTTCAAATCAAATTACACCGTAGCGGACGATAGGTGGCGTTTATATGTGTCATATGTGGATAATTTTTCTCTTTGTTTTGTATTGAATATTAATGATTTGGGATATGTTTTTGTTAAATACCAAAAAATCTTTTCAGATACCAATGCGTTCAATACTGCAAAAATAAAATATTGTTAAAAAAATTTCAAATCAATTCTGAATAGATGCCCGCAATATTGACGATTTCATCGACTCGACCAATTCGAGCGACTCGAGCGATTTGAACGACTCGAGCGACAAACCAACAACGACCCACCCATCTAACGCACTATTTAAGTCAGTACATCAAGCACCCGTATTGTCGCCCATCTGTCGCTCGAATCGTCCGAGTCGCTCGAGCCACCACGCACTGAAAAAAGCGGCTACAAAACCGTAACCAAACACAGCAAAACCGGTGCAAAAACGCTAAAATCGCGCCGTTCAGGATCCGGGGGGGGTTTCGGGCCGCGCCTACGCCCCCTCCTTTTCGCCCCCGTGCAAAAGGGCACCCCCTCGGCCCCCGCACCTGGGCCTGCGCCCCCCTCGGCCGCGTACACCTTGCGCAAACAAATTAAACTTTGTCGATTTTTGTGTACGCGTGTCGTTCGCATCTTTTTTCAATTATTTTCGGCCGTAGTCGGGGCGATGTGTTGATATTTGAAATTTTGATTTCGATTTTTTATATGAGAAGTTGCGGAGTTGAGCGTGTTAAAAAGTAAATTGTTAATAATGTGGGTTGTCTAAAAATAAAATATTAAAATTTTAACTTGATTCAAAGTGGCTTAGCGACGTTGTAAAAGAAGAGTTAATGAAAAGAAAAATGCTTACTGCTGTCTATATATTTTTTTGAAAAAATATTTTTATTTAAATTCGAGTGAAAATTTTTTATTTTATATAAGTGAAAATTTGCACGATTGTTATCAAAATTGTGCAAAATTTTAGTTTAAATTTTTTTTTCATGATGATAATATATTTTTATTTTGACAATAAAGTAATATAAATAATATGATGAATTTGACAGATCAATTTTTCATTGAAAACTTATGTTTATTTATAAAAACTCGATATAAAATTTTCATTTCTAATATGTGAAAAGTGTCAGTTTTTTAATTAAAAATTAATTAATATAAAACCGAAAAGTTTGAGATTCACACCGACATATAAAATTTTCAAATTTCACTTTAATTACTTCTAACAAATATAGAAATATATTTTTAGAACACGTCCAACAAACGAAACGCGCATTCGTAATTGAATAAACACGCGCTACTCGTACGACCATAAAACGAAATATTTCACAACCATTATCCACATCCGACACTGTTGCGCTTTGTTACCAGTTGCACTCTCAATTAAGTACATTTTACGACGACAAAGCACAAAACAAATGAACAGATGAACACATGAAAATTGAGTGCGCGACAGTTGAACATCGCTAAATTTGAACACAGTTTCATTTAAACACGATGATGAATGAATACAGCGGATGAAGTATCATTTATGACCAAATCACAGTTTAAACCGTTTTAAGTGCAATGTTCGTGAAAATTAAAATAAGGATAAACAGATAGGTGACTTGTTACAGTTAATTACAGTGACATTTGAACATGTGACGGATGAACAAAGTGATAAATGAACACAGTATTAGCTGAACACAGTAATGGATAAACACAGCTACATATGAACACGGCGACAGTTCAACTAAGAGACAGTCGAATTCAGTAATTGATAAAAGCAACAGGTGAGGCATCACTTACAACCAAAACACAATTTATACTGTTTTAGTTATAATGTACGCGAAAATTAAATCAAGAGTAATCAAATATATGAACATATAACACATGGATCGTTAGTTGAACACAGGGACAAGTGAACAAAGTGACAGTTTAACACACAGCAGACGAAGCATGACTTAAAGCCAAAATACTTGAACTGTATTATTTGTAATGTGCGCGAAAATTAAAGCAATTGTAACTATTATATAAAGTATGTATGATCACATAAAAGATAAATACAACTTTAGTTGAACAAAGGCACAGTTGAACAAACGATTGCTGAATACAGCGACAGTTGAATATACTGATAAATGAACATACTGATAAATGAACATACTGATAAACGAACATACTGATAAACGAACATACTGATAAATGAACGTACTGATAAATGAACATACTGATAAATGAACGTACTGATAGTTGAACATAGGACAGATGAGCATAGGTAGATATGAATACGGCATTAGTTGAACACAGTAATAGTTTAACATAACAGATATAACCTAACTTATAAACAAAACGCAATTTAAACCATTTCCAATACAACATTCGCGAAAATTAAAACAATACACATCCGAAAGAATTACTTAACGCGTCGAAAAAAAAACCGCCCTTTTTATTTACTTTCGAAAATAAAATGGCGGGAAAAATCGAACTCACATATTCTTCCGGAGGCTCACCCGCGATGTCGGCGTGATTGATGACTTCGTCGAAAGTGATCGATCATGTTTCGAAATATACTATTTGCGAATGGAAATGAAAAATGTTGCTTTTCGCGAATGTGCGGATTAACGGTCAATTTGAATTTGATCTGAAAGGTTTTTTTTTTCATTGGATAATGTGTTTATTTTTAAATCGGATTTATAGTAAACCCCCCCCCCCCCTATATCGTTCAAATGCATTCATTTTTTTTTTTCAAATACATTTAAAGCAAGTATAATAAATAGTTAACACG
>JAOXNN020208077.1:0-19581 GCA_028571205.2 Hydropsyche betteni | reverse complement strand
TGTCATAATGAGGAGGAAGAAGCAGCCTGAACAACACCGGGCCGCCACCGAAGTTCCACGGAACTCGGGACAACCTCGCTGAGACATGCGCTGCGTCGGGATGACCGAACCACCCAGATTTGATGGTCTTTGAATCTCCAGCGTGAAACCCGACTGGAGCATCCGTGAGCGAAACGGCTCCACCGCTGTCCACTTCGGTGAGAGACATGTCGTAGAGGTAGCGGACGAGTGGGAGTTCGTTGTGAAAGAGCGCTCCGGGGCCGAAGAACCCCTGGAGCGCTATCAGGATCGGCTTGCCCGCGACGTGAGGTAGCTCGTGGTAGCGCATCTTCGCCTTGCTGAGGAGTACCGATCCGAACCTGACGGCCACCTCATCCCGATTGTCGGTTGATGCCCGCAGCTGTTCAAAGTACTCGTGAGTTGAGGTCGGTGGCGGGGGGTTCCCCGGAGAGTGAGCCGTACCGGCTTCCACATAGAACTCGAGGCCACGCCCCCGGCAGCGAAAATCCGGGCGACCGGATTCTCCTCCGACGCTCCAGCCGAGGCTGCCAAGCGTGGCCACGAGATAGAGCTCGAACACTCGAGCGTCGAACCCCGCCGTCTGGAAGTCCCTTACAAACTGAGAATCGGCACTGTCCCACTGATCGTAGGTCCGCTGCATCAACTCTCTTGCTCCCAGGTGAGCTGCACCTGCGGAGATCTGGCGAAAGGATGGATGCTGTCGTTCCTCGTCTACGACAGGCTCGAACAAGCTTTCACCTCGACGCGTGGCCATTCTGATCAATCGGCAACTCGCCCGCACGGCTCGGAAGATCTCGTCGAAGGCGTCGATGAACTGGCTGCCTCGGTCACGCACGAGCGCTCGAGCATCTGCGAACCGGTTGGGATGACGGAGGAACAGGTACCGGGCTGCTTGGGTGGTCCACGGGCCGGTCGGGTTGGCGGTTATGCCTGCGAAGAAGACTTCGCGGGTGGTGACGTCGATAAATAACAGCAGGTAGTAGCGGCGCAGCAGGGCGGTGTCGATGGTGGCGAAGTCGCAGGCGACGGCGGCTTGGGATCGTAGGAACTGCGTCCAGGTCACCGTCGAACGTTGCGGAGCGGGGTCGGTCCCGTGGTTCTTGAGGATCCTCCAGACGGTGGATGCTCCGATGTTGTGGCCGAGACCGCCCAGTTCGCCGTGGATGCGGCGGTATCCCCAGGTCGGGTTCTGGGTTGCCATCTCGATGAGAGCCAGCGAATCTCGGCTCGGGTGGATGGCCTTCCGGGCGTCTGGACTGGTTGGGTCCATTGCCGGGCGATGCGTCGGCGGTGCCAGCACAGGAGCGTGTCTGGTGTGACGAGCCATCCGTGACGGTGTGGCCGGGGGAGTGCTTGGGCGACGTCGCCGAGCAACGACCGGTCATCATCGGTGAGAGTGGGCCGGTCGTGTTGGCGGCGAAGCACAGCGAGTTGGAGGTGCAGGACGATGATCTCGATGTCTTTGGAACGGCCGGACCGCACAGTGAGGCGGGCCAACGACGCGAGGAAGCGGTTCAAGATGCGATACACATCCCTGAGGATCGGTCGGTGTCCGCCCTGGTCAACGCCCCCGTCCGAGTTTCGGGCACCCACACGGCGGATTCTGGGGCTACTGGAAGAGATCGAACTCGATGAGGCGGATTGTGCCGGTGGGTGTCAGGTAGGCGATGATCCGGAATCGGTAGGCGAGGTCGTCGGCGTCGAATACGCGGAATCGGACGTGGTGGTAGATGGGGTCGTCGAGGAGGGGTTCGAGGAGGTCCCAGTCGAGGGCGAACACTCGTACGACATGAGGGTGCTCGTCAGCCCGGTAGGCGTTGAGCGAGGATCTGGCGCTGAGGACCGCTTGGTTGACCTGTTCCCAGAACTCGGGCCAGTCGTCTTCAACCTGCCGCACGGGCCGGGCCGTCGGCTTCGAGCTTCTCGATCGTCTCGAGGACCCGCTCGCAGGTCTCCCGGTAGTCGGTCTCGCCCTCGGGCGTCGACCGCCACTGGTCGAGGTGTTGGCGGTCCCGGGTGGCAGTGGCTTGTTGTTCGGCTGGTGACCGATTTGCCATCGCGGCGCGGGCCGCTGCTTCGCCGTGGCGACGGCCGACTGCCTTGACGTACGCGTCGGCGCCCTGGTCGGTCCTGGTTCGGTCGAGGTCGCCAGGTGTCGGATCGGTGGCCATGGCGTCGATCGTAGCTCGGTGTGGTGACAGCGACCGTTGAGGTCTTGCTGGACTTTTGCGCCTGGCCATCTCCCGCCGGGAAAGACGAGCGCGGAGCGCAGTGACGGTAGAACTCGGCCCGGACGCTGTCGCAGAGCTTCCGCCACCAGCTCATCGAGCTCGGGCCGTCAGGACCGCCACCGGCCATACCCAAGACCGGCTACTGCTCGGGAAGGTCGTCGGTACGGGGCTCCCACACCTCGTGCGCAGCGCCGAGGGAGATCTCACGGCTAGGGCTGTTGCTCGTGTCGGGTGACAAGCGCGACGCCGAGATCCTGGCCCTTCGCCATCAGATCCTCGTCCTCCGAAGGGGGTGTCAAATGGTTGTGTAAGCGGTCGGGTCGTCACGTTGAACGGAGGGTCGGGGAACGACATGTTGGTTGGTCGACGCGGGGCGGACGTCCTGGGGGGCGGCTCGGGCGATGACCGGCTGTGCCTCAAAGCGGGCCGAACGCCGCGGTGCATCGACGAGTACCAGAAGGCCCCCGACGTCCTCGGTGCCATCAAGGCCCGGCTCAACCTCGAGGGGACGCTGCCGGGCACGGCCGTACTCACCGGATCGACCCGGCACGATGCGATCCCTCGCACGGCCCAGGCGCTCACCGGGCGAATGCACGTGCTCACGATCCTGCCGCTGTCCCAGGGCGAGATCGAGGGCCGGCACGAGAACCTTCTCCTGGCCCTCCGAGCCGACCCGACCAATGCCGTTGGGGCCCATCCCACGTCGAGGACGACCCGGCCGGACTACGTCGATCGGGTGATGGCTGGTGGGTTCCCCTTGGCGCTTCGCCGACAAGGCCCAGCGCGGACCCGGTGGTTCAACGACTACGTTCGACTCAGCATCGAACGGGACGCCGCTGATCTCGCACAGGTGCGGCAACGGCAGGTGCTGCGCGATCTGCTGAATCGACTCGCCAGCCAGACGGGGCAGGTGCTCAACATCGCTGCCGCGGCCCGGGGGCTCGATGCGCACCGTCAGACGGTTGATGGGTACGTGCGGCTGCTTGAAGACCTGTTTTTGGTCTACCGACTCCCTGCATGGGGCAAGCTGTTGCGAGCGCGGGCGGCGAAGCAGCCGAAGATCCATGTTGTCGACACCGGGCTGGCGGCCTGGTTGCTCGGATCCCGGGCCGCCAAGCTTGCCACCCTCGATCCGACGCACCTGACCGAGTTCGGGCATCTGCTCGAGACGTTTGTGGTGGGTGAGTTGCGCAAGCAGGTGTCGTGGCTCGACGAGGTGGTCACGCTGGGTCACTGGCGAGTGGACGACGACGAGGTGGACCTCGTCATCGAGTTCGACGACGGCGGGGTGTTGGCGTTCGAGGTGAAGGCCAGCGAGCGGATCTCCGGCAAGGACCTGCGTGGGTTGCGCAAGCTCCGCGACTCGGTCGGCGAGCGGTTCATCGCCGGCGTTGCGTTGAGCACCGGCGTCCGCTCCTACAGCTTCGAGGACCGACTCCACGTCATGCCGATCGATCGGCTCTGGCAAACGGTGGCGTGACCGTGACCGCAGTGTGACGCAGGTGCTGCTGGCGGCACGGGAAAGGTCGAATGGGGCGGGCGCTTCGGTGGCGCGGCGGACGGTGTGGTCGAGATTGAGGGAACGGTGATAGTTGACCGGCCTACTCTCTGGCTGGGCTGGCTCGGACTTGCCGGACGATGTTCCGGATTTCTCGGTGCTGGGCGGTCTGGTTCGGACGGGTTGGACGGTTCGATTCTCGTCTTTGCCAAGGTGAGGGTCGCCGGCGAGTAGTTAGGGTCCCGACATGGATGACAATCCGCTTCTGCCGAACTCGTTGGACGTTGTCTCTGCTGGAGCGTTCGTTGGGTTTGGCGTCATCGTGGTGGCGCTGCTGGTGTTCGTGGTTGTGCGACCGCGTTCCAGCGTCCGGCACCCGGAGCAACAACGTCGCAAGTTACCCTGACCCTGTCGTGTCGGCAGTCGTTCCGACTGTCCCTGAGGCAGAACAAGGAGCCGATGTGTCCCCCATCGAGGTGCCCTCCGTGATCGAGACGTATCAGCGAGCCCACGATCGGCGTGACACCGAGAGCGCGCTGGCCTCGTTCGGGCCGGACGCCACCGTGATCGACGAAGGCGTCGCTCACGTCGGCACCGAACGCATCCGCTGGTGGCTCATGCACGCCGCAAGTGAGTACACCTACACCCGCACCTTCACGGGGGCTGAGGACCTCGGCGACGGTGTCTACCTCGTCCACAATCACTTGTCCGGAGACTTCCCGGGCGGCGAGGCCGATCTCCGCTACCGGTTCCAGTTGCGCGATGGCCTGATCCAGCGCGTCGAGATCGCGCCCTAACGCCGGCGGTTCAGGTATTCGGGTGTGGCGATGAGCTGGTCGGTAAGGGTGATGTCGTCGACGGTGGCGAGACGTTCGGACCAGAACTCGAGACCGGCGGGCTCGGGCGGGCGGCCAAGGAACTCCTGATAGATGCGCTCGACTCGTTTGCGCCTGGACTCGGGGCTCTGGAAGAACTGGAGCGCGACGACCTGAGAAGATGCTTGGGCTTGCTGGGTCCAGTGCGCGTGGCCCGCGGTGTCGGGAGTTCGGCTCAACAGTTTGGCGTAGAGGTCGCTGATCCAGGCGGCGTGCGAACCCCCGGCAAACCGCTGGATGTATTCGGGTGAGCCGTAGAAGGCCGCGGCCACGGTGCTGATGCGCTCGCCTCGGCCGATTCGGGCGGTCCAGAAGTCGAGGCCCGCCTGATCCGGCTCTCGGCCGAGCGTGTCGCGGTACATGCGGCGGACGAGGACCTGGGCCCGGTTCGTTCCGGCGGTGAGCCGTGTGGTGAGCGCAGCGGAGTTGCCGCCGTTGACGTGGAGCTGCCCGGCCCAGATGCCGAGTTCGGCTGCGGTCGGCGCTCGGCCTGCGAGGTCGCGGAACATGGCGTCTACTGCTGGTCCGTAGGTTCGGACGGCGGCAGCCTCGAAGGCGATGGTGTCGAACACGGTCACGGTGTAGCTGTGGACGGGCAGTGGTGCGCCGGCGGGCGTAGTGGCGCCGCTTACCGTGACCGCGTAGGTGGCGCCGGGTCGGACGCCGGCCGGTTCGAACGTGATGACGGGGCTGGCGACGCAACAGTTCAGTTCAGTTGGGGTTCGGTGGGTCACGGTGGTCGGGACGCCGACACCGTTCATGCTGACCGCCACGGTCGCTTGGGAGAGGTCAGCGTCAGCACGCTGCGCGCTCCATCGCTGATGGACCAGCGGAGCTGGCGTAGTGCCGTTCGGCGGCCAGGTGACCCACAGCGCGGCGTTGTCGGCAACCTGTCGCTTGTGACCGCTGGCGATGTCGACGGCTGTGGCTCCGTGTCTACCGCCAGCCGGAGATTCGGCTGACCCAACGCCGACCGCGGCGAGGCCCGGCGAGAGAAGCCAGGTGCGGTGGCCGACAGCAGCGTTGCCCGGTCCGGGGTCGCGAATGAAGTCGTCGATCGCTGCGGTTCCTGTCTGCGCACTGAGGTTGGAGAGGGCCGCACCGTTGATAGCGGCGGCGGTGGCACACGGGAAACCGGAAATCATGTGCGACAGCTGCTGCCCTGTTGCTACCGACAGCGCTGCGGCTTGGGCATCTGAGTTCATGGCAGCGTTCTCGACGACCGGCAGCAGCCCTGCGGAGCGGCGCATGAAGTTGATCCGGCCAAGCACCTGCTGCCGGTACTCCGGCCGCGTGGTACCGGCCGAACAGGTGGTGTGGTTGCCGTCCCAACCGGTGGCCAGGGGCAGGGTTGCGTATTCGTTGTAGTAGTCGTTGACCGATGGCGTGGGAGCCGCTTGTTGCGCGACGCCGGGTCGGGCGATGCTGATTCCGGCGACGTCAACGTGGGTCGGGACCATCGGGGGCGCAACGACCGAGGCTGCGGCGAGAGTGAGCGCAGCGAGTAGCGTTTTCTTCATGCCTGTTGTTCGGAGGCATGTGGGTCGGCCTTTAGTGGCGCTTCAGTCTGTCTCTGCCAGCGACCTCGTCAGGTAGCTGCTGGCCGCCACAGTTGGCCCCGCGACAATTGGAGCGCTTCGAGGGCAGGGCTGTCGCTGAATCGGAAGAGGTCAAGGCCAGACGACAGGGCGGTCGCGGTAACCGAGATCCAGGACGGGACGACGAACAGGTCGCCGGCGGAGACATTCCACATCGAGTCACCTACCGTGACCTCGCCGCCGCCGTCGAAGACCTGGAAGACCGACGATCCGACCTCCCGGCCGGCGAGGGTGGAGGCTCCGGGGGCCAGCCGATGAAACTCCGCTCGAATGGTCGGAAGCACGTCGCCGCCAGTCGCCGGGTTGGTGTACCGAACGGCGGCGTGGCCGGTCGAGACCGTGGCCGGCACGCCTTGGGCTTCCAACTCGAGCTGAGCTCTGAGCGCGGCATCGGTGTGAACCCACCGGTAGACGAGCAGCGGCGTTGTTGCCGACGTGGCGCGGTACGCGAGAGGCTGCAGGCCCGCTGCGCCCCAGAGTTGCTCGGACCGAGACGCGCCTCCGCGGTTGTCGTGGGTCGGCTCGTGTGCCGGGCCGGGCTCGAAGAACGTCGACCCCAGATACCGCTGGGTCGGGATGTCGAGCCCGTCGATCCAGGCCATCGGCTCGTCGCTGTCGTTGACGTGCGAGTGCCAGTTCCCGCCCGGCTGGGGAAGGAAATCGCCGCGCTGCATCGGCACGACGTCGCCGTTGACCACCGTCGAGACGCCCGAACCGGACACGACGAACCGGAAGGCGTGTTGGCTGTGCCGATGGCTCGGGGCCGACTCTCGGGCGTTCAAATACTGGATTGCGGCCCACAGCGTCGGGGTCGCGAACGGGCGACCACCGAGCCCGGGATTGGCGAGCGCAATGGCCCGACGTTCGCCCCCTCGGCCAACCGGAACAAGGGCACCGGCGCGGGCGGCGACATCGAGCAGGGCGGTCCAGCGCCAGAGGTGGGGGGTGGCGTCCGATCGTGGCTCGGCTGGCATGAGGTCGCCGATTGCGGTCCAGAGCGGGACCAAACGTTCCGACTCGAAGTCTCGATACAGCTTGTCGAGTTCTGCGTGGTGGGGTTCTGCGTGGTGGGGTTCTGCGTGGTGGGGTTCTGCGCGGTCGGGATCAGATGACATCGGACTCACACCGGGTAGATGATCGAGTTCGGGATCATCTCGCTGTCGTAGACGCACTCCCGCCGAGAGAATCGCAGTCCGGCTCCCGTCCTCACGATGGTGTCGAACGAGCGGCCGACGTTGAACACGGTGGTGGTATCGGACAGTTTCGTCCGGAAGACCGCGTAGTTCGCCTCGCACTCCCACTGATCGGGCGCGGCGTCGACCACGAGCGGCGAGCCGATGACGTGACGTTGGTAGTACGGGTCGTGGAAGAGTGTCTCGCCGATGCTGTAGGCGCGGTCGCGGAGCATGCCCTTGCTGGTGAGCGCGAGTGTGCACAGCGGCAGTCCCCGCTCGTGGTTCTCACGCGGCTGAAGCCGGTAGACGCAGTCGTCGGTGAACAGGTCGACCCAGCGGTCCCAGTCGCCGGCGTCGGTGACCGACGCGTACTGGGCGTAGAGCTGGGTGATGGCGAACCAGTCATCGAAGCCGATCGTCACCGCGGGGCCTCCATGACGTTACGCCAGTACCGGTACATGCCACGGATGAGCGTCTCGGTGACCATGTGTTCGGTGTCGCCGACGTCTCGCCCTCCCATCTCGGCAATAGCGTGCGCGGTCGTGCTCTCGAAGGCCTGTTGGGAGAACTCGATGACTTCGCCGTCGTCGGCGGAAACATAGCCGGCGGGACCGAACAGGTTCGCCTGACGAAGCCGACGCTCGGTCATCTCCTCGCTGTCGTCGGCGAACCCGAAATGCGTCCAGACGAAGTCGAAGCTTCCGTGCCCGTTTGGCTGGATCTGTCGGGTGGAGACGCTGTTGACCTGCTGCTGGAAGATCACGCTCGGGAACACGGTGGTCATGACCACCGACGGCCCACCCCACCACTCCTCGGGAACCACGTCGATCTGGCTCGGGTCGTGGAGTTTCATGTCGCGTTTGAAACTGGAGACACGGGCCGTGGCCTCGCCGGCCTTGCCCGCATTGCCCCGGGTCGAGATCATGGCCGCGTGTCGGAAGTGGTCGTCCATGCGGAGCTGCGAGCTGTTGTCGGCCCGCCACAGCCCGAAGGTGACGAACCACGTGTGGAGCAGACCGGGGTGATAGGGGTCTTTGATGTTTTCCTGCATCAACTTCCAGTTGCCGGGAATGCGTTGCCGGTTGTAGCCGAGCAACGTGAGCTCCCGGCCGTTGAACAGGCGATCGAAGTAGAAGAGGATCGTCGGGCCGAGGAAGTCCTCGAGAGGTTCGACGTCGTGATCGAACGAAGCGAACACGACGCCGCCCCGCCGGGCGACCTTCAGTTTCAGCAGGCCGTGGTCTGAGGTGGCGAAGTCGTCGGGCATGCCGCCGTCGGTGCGGTCGCCGTTCTTCACCCCAGCGCGGAAGGGCACGCCTCGGAGGTCTCCCTGCAGGGTGTAGCGCCATTGGTGGTAGGGGCAGACGAACCCGGTGGTGTTGCCGTGTCGTTCGCGACAGAAGCGCAGGCCACGATGGGCGCAGACGTTCTCGACGACGTTCACGTCGCCTTCGCGGTCTCGCACCATGATCACCGATCGTTCGCCGACGACCGTTCGGACGTAGTCGCCGGGGTTGGGGATCTCGACCTCGAGGCCGACGTAGCACCAGTGGTTCCGGTAGAAGAAGCGCTCGAGTTCGGTCCGGTGGAGCGCGTCGCTGGTGTACACCCCGAACGGGATCCGAGAGGTTCCTTCGGAGCCCCAAGGGAGGTTTGGGAATGCTTGTGGTTGGTCGGCTTGCTGCTCGGTCATGTCATCGTCCGGTCGTTCGATCGACACATCCTGTTGCATGGGCCGGCAGGGCGTCGACCGCTTTCCACATGACAGAAAGCCTCCCACTACCATCTCGTCGTGCGAAACAAGCCGGCGTACGCGCTCCAATCGGTCGATGCAGCGTTACGGCTCGCCCAGATGCTCCAGGCGTTCGGCCCCATGCGAGTCAGCGATGCCGCAGTCGAGTTGGGGGTCTCGGTGTCAACGGCCCATCGTCTTCTGTCGATGCTGGTGTATCGGGGCTACGCGGAGCAGCTGAGTGACCGACGCTACGGACTGGGTCCGTGGCTCCGGCCGATGCCGTTGCTGGACCCGTCAGTGGCCGACTTGAGAGACCGAGCCCGCGGTCCCATGCTCGCCCTCGTCGAAGCCGTCGGCGAGTCGGCCAATCTTGTGGTGCTGTCCGGAATCGAAGTCCAGTTCGTCGCATCCGTCGAGTGCGATCGGGTCTTGCGCGTCGGCGATCGTGCGGGTCAACGACTCCCCGCTCACCTGACGTCGGGCGGCAAGGCCATCCTCGCCTCACTTCCTCCGACCGAACTCGATCGATTCGATCATCTCGATGACACCGCACGCGTCGTGCTCGAGCGCGAGGTCGAGAGAGCGCGCCGTGCTGGTTACGCGTCCAACCATCAAGACACCGAGGAAGGGCTGTCAGCACTCGGAGTGGCACTTGGTCCTCGTGAAGATTCGGCGCCCGCTGCGATTTGTCTCGCCATGCCGACGGCCCGCTACCGCAAGTCGTCGGTGAGCGCCCAGGTCGCGGCGCTGATGGCAGCGGCCCGGTCGATCGAGGCCTGATCGGGCAGGCAGCCCCGCTCGCTCCCTCGGAAAAGGCCTGACCTCCAGCCAGACTCTCGTGACCGGACATGCCGCCATCACGCGAGGAGCATCCCAATGGCTGAACTCGGACCGCGCACGCAGGAAGTCCTGCCCCAGCTGAGTATCGAGGAGAAGGCAGCGATCACCGCCGGGTCCGGGTTCTTCAACATGACTGGGGTCGAACGGCTGGGTATCCCGAACTGGCTGACGACCGATGGTCCCAACGGTGCTCGCGGATCGTCGTTCCTCGGCTCTGGTGATTCGAAGGCGACCTGCATTCCTTGCGGTTCGGCGCTGGGTGCAACGTGGAACCCAGCGCTGGTGGAGGAGTTGGGCAAGCTTCTGGGCGACGAGACTCGGACCAAGGCCTGCCGTGTCCTTTTGGCGCCGACGGTCAACCTGCACCGGTCGCCCTTGGCCGGCCGGAACTTCGAGTGCTTCTCCGAAGACCCACTGCTCTCGGGCAAGCTCGCCGCGGCGTACATACGCGGCGTGCAGTCCCAAGGCGTCATCACGACGGTGAAGCACTTCGTCGGCAACGAGTCCGAGACCGATCGCTGGACGAGCGACTCGATCATCGACGACCGCGCCCTTCGAGAGCTCTATCTCGTTCCGTTCGAACTTGCGGTGAAGGAGGGCGGAACGCTCGGCATCATGACGTCCTACAACCGCTTGAACGGCGCCTACTGCACGGAGCAGCGATGGCTGCTCACCGACCTGCTTCGTGGCGAATGGGGATTCGAAGGCTTCATCACCACCGACTGGATGTCGGGCGCAGACACCGTCTTATCTGCCGAGGCCGGTCTGTCGATCGAGATGCCGGCCGGCAATCGGGCGATGGGGACCGAGCTTCTGTCTGCGGTACACGACGGGCGAGTGTCGGAATCGATGGTCGACATGCTCGCCGGGAGAGTCCTGTCCTCGTTCGAGACGATTGGCGCCTGGGACGATGAGCCGGGCACTGAGCTTTCCATCGACCAGGCCGAGCACCGCACGCTTGCTCGTCGAGCCTCAGCCGAGTCGATGGTGCTCCTGCGGAACGCACCCGTTGACGGGGCGCCCGTGCTTCCGCTGGCCGTAGACCAGCTTCGGTCGATCGCAGTCATCGGACCGAACGCCGGTCGGGCCCAGATCATGGGTGGTGGCTCGGCCAACCTGCGTCCGTTCCACCGGACCTCCCCGCTCGAGGCCCTGCGGACACGGTTGGGGGGCTCGGTCGAGGTCACCTTCGCCGAGGGTTGCAACATCGATCGGCTGCCGCCGTTGCTCTCGGGCGCCTCCCTCGTGGCGCCCGACGGCGGGCAGGGTTTCGTCGTCGAGGTGTGGGACAACCTTGACTTCGCAGGCGAGCCGATCGGCACGGCATCGCGCGACACGAGCCGACTTCTCTTCGGCGACCACGTCTTGCCGGGGGTTCCGCTCACGCAGTTCTCGATGCGATCGACCAGCATCTACACCGCGCCAGTCTCGGGCCTGTACTCCTTCGAGGTGATCCAGGTCAGCCCCTGTCGGGTGTCGATCGACGGGCAAGTGATCGCCGACGGTGTCCTTGACCCTCCCCCCAACGGCTCGGCGTTCTTCGGATTCGGTGCCAACCTCGAGCCGGCGACCGTGCAGCTTGATGCGGGTGGTTCCTACGAGGTGGTCATGGAGCTGTCGGTCGACGAGGTGATGATGTTCGGTGGGGCCGACCTGCGGGTCCGGGCGCCGTTCCCGGCCGACGCAATGGAGCAAGCGGTTGCGGCTGCTGCGGCAGCCGACGTCGCGATCGTCGTCGTCGGGACCAACGACGATTGGGAGACCGAGGGAGAGGACCGCACGAGCCTTGCCCTGCCCGGCGACCAGGATGCGTTGGTCGCTGCCGTGCTCGCTGCCAACCCTCGAACGGTTGTGGTCGTCAACACCGGTGCGCCCGTCACCCTGCCGTGGGCCGACGAGGTACCCGCCATCGTTCAGTCCTGGCTCGGCGGTCAGGAGATGGCCGATGCGCTGGTCGACGTCCTGACCGGCGCAGCCGATCCGGGCGGCCGGCTCCCCACCACGTTCCCGGTGCGGATCGAGCACACGCCGTCCTACGGAAACTTCCCTGGCGACAACGGACAGGTCGTCTACGCCGAGAGCGTGCTGATGGGTTACCGGTGGTACGACACGCGCCGCCTGCCCGTCGTGTTCCCGTTCGGTCACGGCCTCTCGTACACGACCTTCGACGTCGGCGCTCCCAAGCTGTCGTCCGACTCAGTGTCGTCCAACTCAGTGTCCTCCAACTCAGTGTCAGCCGACGCGTTGACCGCCGGTGAGGTCGTGACGGTCGAGATTCCTGTCACCAACACCGGCGACCGTGCAGGGAGCCATGTGGTCCAGTGCTACGTACGGCCGCACCGATCCCGGATCGTCCGACCTGAGAAGGAGCTCAAGGCCTTCCAGAAGGTGACGCTGGCCCCTGGCAAGTCCGCTGTCGTGAGCCTCGTGCTCGACGCTCGGTCCTTCGCCTACTGGGACCCGGCGCAGCCCGACTGGCCCGAGCTGCGCGACCGCCAACCATTGACGTTGCCCCAACTCCAGGCCCAGGCACGAAGGACCGACGCCGGCTGGACCGTCGAGCCCGGACGGTACGACATCGTGATCGGTCACAGCGCGTTGGAGCACGCAGCGGTCACGACGATCGAGCTGACCGCTTCGTAGTCCGGGCCGCTCCCTCGGCTGCTCCCTTGGCTGCTCCCTTGGCTGCGGCCCTACCGGAGGTGGCTGCGGAGGGCCGCCGCCACCTCTTCGACCGCGTCCCATCCTGCTGGGATGGCGGGAGCGAGGTTGAAGAAGCCGTGGATCTGACCGGGGTATTCAGTCAACGTCGTTCGTGTTCCGGCGGCCGACAGGCGCTCGGCATAGGCCCGGCCTTCGTCACGCAGCGGATCGAACTCGGCAGTGATGACGAGCGCCGGTGCGAGGCCGGACAAGTCCTCGAGAATGGGGGTCAGCCGCTTGTCCAAAGGGAGCGATCCCGTGCCGGTGTAGGCACCAATGAACCAGTCATTGATCTCGCGCGACAGGACCAGGCCGTCGTTGCGCAGTCGTGACGGGTAGCGCTGGTCGACACCGTCGGCGATGTCGACGGCCGGGTAGATCAACACCTGGAGCGCCAGCTCGATGCCCTCCTCCTTGGCCCGCTGCGCGGTGACGGCAGCAAGGTTGCCTCCGGCGCTGTCCCCACCGATCGCCACACGACCGGGGTCGACGCCGAGGTCGTCTGCGTTGTCGAGCACCCAACGGAGCGCGGCCCAGGCGTCGTTGGTCGCAGCAGGGAAGGGGTGTTCGGGGGCGAGGCGGTAGTCGACGGCGATCACGACGGCACCCGAGCGGTTGGCGATGCGGCGGTTCTCCCGGTCGTGGGTGTCGAGGTCGCCGATGACGAAGCCCCCGCCGTGGTAGTACACGAAGGCTCCGCGCGCCTTGGCCGACGGGCGGTAGATGCGGATGGGCAGCTCTCCGCCTGGCCCCGGGATGGTGCGGTTCTCGACCGACTTGACCGCCTCGCCCGCTCCCAACATGCCGTTCATGGTTCGGTAGGCGGCGCGGGCGGCAGGCGGAGCCATCTCCCACATGGGTGGTGCACCGTTGGCGATGGCGTTCGCGGTGAGGTCGATGATCGCCTTGGCTCTCGGGTCGAGACCCCGAGCGGCAGCCGGACCCGAACCGATCGTGGGGTCAGGCTCGATCGTGGGGTCAGGCTCGGGGCTGATCCCGGTAAGGGACAGGAGCAACGCGATCTCGTCGGTGACGAGGTCGAGGAGATCCCACAGGTCGGGGACGAGTTCCCGGCAGGCCACCAGACCGATGTCGAGTTTGTCCTCGTAGCTCTGGACCGTGATGTTGAGGCCTTGGCCCTCGGCGACGGTCGACACGGGGTAGTAGTGCTCGAGCCTCGCCGACCCGAGGTACAGGGCGTGGCGGGGTCCGGGGACGTTGGAGATGATGAGGTTCATCGGCGCCGGAACGGCATCGCCCATGCGGTACCGCGTCATGGCCAACGCGGCCTGGGCGAACACGGCAGGGGGCGAGAACTGGGTGAAATCCGAGAGCGCATCGGCGGGCACGAGGTCGAACGCACCCTTGGCCGCCACCATTGCTTCGGACATGAAGTGAAGTCGCTCGATCGGATCGGCGAGATGGGTGGGCAGGGGCGCGCTGAGGGCCGACACCCGATTCGTCCACGGGTCGGACTCGCTGCCCGTGCGAATCGACACCGGTACGCCGGCAACGAGCGGCCTGCTGGTCAGCGCATCATGGCGTTCGAGGTACGCGCGCAAGGCACCGGCACACGCCGCCATGACCACGTCGTTGACCGTCACGCCGAACGTCGACTTGATCGCCTTGATGTCGTTGAGCCGTGCGGTTTTGTAGGCGAGGCCGCGATGGGGTGTGATGCTTCGGTTGAACGGGGTCGCCGGCGCAGTGGGCAACCCCGGACCGGCGGTCGCCGCCGGGGCCGTCCAGGTGCCACCGGTCTTGGTCATCATCTTGCTCACCCGAGAGGTCGTCTCCTGGAAGAGCTTGGCTTGCGCTGCGGCCAGCCGCTGGGGGCGAGCGGCGTAGTTCCAGGCCGTGCGCACAAGTAGCTCGCCGGCCGACGGGACCGATTCGCCGGCCGGTGCAACGGGGAGATCGGGGAGTGGGGTGTCTGGTGAATCGTCGAGCAGGAGTGTCTGGAGCTCGGCTCCCGCCGCTCCGTCGAGCGCGGCGTGGTGGATCTTCAGGAGCACGGCCCAACGATCGTCGGTCAGGCCCTCGATCACGTAGGCCTCCCACAGCGGACGGGTGCGGTCGAGCGGCTGGCTGATGATGCGTCCGACGAGGTCGGCAACTTCGTGGTCGCCGCCGGGCGCGGGAACGGCGATGTGGCGCACGTGGAAGTCGAGGTCGAACGCCGGGTCTTCGATCCACCACGGCCGATCGAGATCGAAGGGCACCGGAGCCAGACGTCGACGCAGTGGGGCCAGCAATCCCAGCCTGGACTCGATCTGGGACCGGAAGAGGTCGAGCGGCGACTGGCCGGGCACGGTCGGCTGGCGATAGACGGACAGACTGGCGATGTGGCCGAAGGTCGTGGGGGTTTCCATCGACAGGAAGGCGGTGTCGAGTCCGCTGAGCTGTTTCATCGTGCGGTGTCGTTCGTTTGGATGGGGAGTTCGAACATCTGGGTCAGCGAGCGATCGACGTAGTCCCGCACCGACCGCTCGAGGGGGAACGACAGATGCGAGCCGTTGTACCAACACATGTCGGGACGCTCCCAGTGATCCCAGAGCTCACGCACGTTGCCGGGGCGGACCCAGCGGTCGAACAGGCCGGCATAGATGTACCGACGATCTCGGGGAACGAGGCACGGGAACGACAACGGGGACACGACGCCGAACACCTGCTCGAGCGGTTCCCACGACAGACCCCACTGCTCGTAGTAGGGAGGCAGAAGCGGGTCGAGCTGGCGGCGCATGTTCCGCACGAGGTCCGATTCGGGCACGCCACCGATCACACCCACAAGGTCGGGCTCCAGGCCCGAAACCAGTGCGACCATGTAGCCACCGAGGGAGATGCCGCTGAGCCCGATGCTCTCGGCGCCGAACTCCTGTCGGAGCCAGCCGATGACGGCGCGCACGTCCCAGGCGCCGTGGGCGAGCGTGAAGATGGTGTTCATGGCGCCGGCGTGCAGCACACGTGAGCCGTTGGTGCCCACCCGACGCGGGCCGTGCAGCGGAAGGACGACCGCAATGACGTTGAGCCCGTGATGATGGTGCAGCCGTCCGGCGCGGAACATGCTGAGGTCCATGCCGGGCTCGCCGGTGCGGTAGCCGTTGACCAACACGATCCAGGGCCGCGGCGGGCCCTCGTGGCGGAGCATCCATGCGTGACCGGTGCTGACCGGCTGATACGCGGTCCATCGTTCGCTGCCGGGTTCTCCTGGCCAGGGTTCGAACGTCGAATCGAATCGCAGATGCTCGTAGGCCAGGGAGCCAACGGTGGCCGGCAACGAGCGCACGTTGCCGATGGGCGGCGGGTCTCGGTGATACGACCGCGGATTGGCGAGCCACCCGCGCTCCTCGAAGAGTTGGCGCGCCTCGCTCAGTTCGCTCCGGATGCGGCGGCGGAACGATCCGTGCGGCACCCGTGCCCGACCGGTGGCCAGTTCGATCTGCAAGGCCAGCTCGTCGGTGAACCACTTCGTCGCACTCGCCGGCGTGATGGCACCCGAGGGCAGGTCGTCTTCGTTGTGCCCGCGCAACCAACTCAGCATCGGTTCGGGAAGGCTTGGCTTCAGAGGCATGTCATCTGTCCTGACCATTCGGCTGACCGACTCATCATAATTCAAGATGATTGCATTACATCAAGCAATTGTCGACCCCATCGCCTCGCGCTCCGGCCACCCGCTGAACGCCAACCCCCGCTCTTCGAACTGCAGTACTGGCGCCGTGGATTTGCCGGTCCGTGTACTGCAGAACGGGGCGGTCGACGAACTGCAGTACTGGCGCCGTGGTTTTGCCGGCCCGTGTACTGCGGAACGGACGGGGGCGGGGCGGGGACCGGGCTCAGGTCAGCGGGGAAGTTCGCCGGAGCCGCGGGCAATGAGTGGGTTGTCGATGACCTGTCGAATCCAGGGGCCGCCGTGGCCGGCGATGCGATCGAGCAAGAGCTCGGCGGCTCGACGGCCGAGGTCTCGGGGGCGCTGAGGGATGACACTGATGCCGGGATCGACCACGTCGGCCAGTTCGATGTCGTCGAAGCCCACGATGCCAACGGCGTGCTGAAGCTTCAGCTCGTGCAGTGCCCGCACCGCGCCGATGGTGGTGAAGTTCTGGGCGGTGAACAAGGCGGTCGGCCGGCGGGACTTCTGAAGCAGCGCAAGCGCGACCTGATACCACTCGTCCTCGGTGCGCGAACCGGTGATCACCCTGCTACGTGGGACCTTCCTGCCGGCTTGGCCCATGGCGTCCATGAACCCCTCGAGCCGCAGGCGAGCCGAGAAGATTGCGGGGTCGTCTCCGAGGTAGGCGATGTCGGTGTGGCCGAACGACAACAGATGCTTGGTCGCGTTGAACGCGCCTTGGAAGTGGTCACTGCGTACGAGGTCGGCGTCGGCCGTGTCGGTCTCGAGATCGAGGAAGACCACCGGTGTACCTCGAGCGACCTCGGAACGGAGGAGGCTGCCGCTCTTGCCCGATGGCACGATGATGAGGCCGTCGACCCTTCGACCGACGAAGGCTTCGATCAGTTGTCGTTCACGTTCGACAGAGCTGTCGGTGCTGCCGGACAAGACCAGACATTCGTGAGCCGAAGCGACGTCCTCGATGCCGCGGAGGAGTGAGCTGAAGAAGGGGTTGGCCACGTCCACCAGGACGAAGCCGATGGTCGCGGCCTGGGTGCCGCTCTGGCGCAACTGCCGCGCCCGGTCGTCGGGCCGGTAACCCAGCGACTCGACGGCCTCCTCCACGCGAGACATCAGATCGCTGCTCACGCCCCCCTCGCCGTTCACGACCCGGGAGACCGTCTTGAAGCTCACTCCGGCTTCGGCGGCAACATCACGCAACGTTGGGCGTCGGAAGATTGCCACTGATGGAGTCGCTCCTTTCCAAGAGACCGGGGAGGACGTGAGGGATCAGACCGTTCGATCCGAAGCCCTCCTCGCCGTTTGTCGGAAAGAACCATCGCTGTTCTTGACAACGTTGTCAAGGCGCTCGTATTGTCCTGACAACGTTGTCAAGAGATGACACGCTCGGTTCACACACCGTTCATCTCGAACACCGAGTTCACCTCGAGCGCCGTGTTCACCCGAACGTCGTTGACCAGCAACACACCAGCAAGGGGAGAAACCATGCATCTTTCAACCAAGTCGACCTGGCGTCGCATCGCCGCTCCGGCGCTGGCCGCCGGCATGTTGCTCAGCGCCTGTGGCGGAAGCGACAGCGCAGGCGCCGGTAGTGAAGGCGGCGAGGCCGCCAGCGGCGAAGCCGTAGGCGTCACGCTGATCCTGAAGAACACCTCCAACGCCTTCTTCGTTTCGATGAAGAACTCCGCCGAGGCCGAGGCCGAAGCCATCGGTGTCAACCTCACCGTCGCCGCCGGCAAGGAAGACGGCGACACCCAGAGCCAGATCGACGCCGTCGAAGCCGCTGTGGCCCGCGGCGACAAGGGCATCCTCATCACCCCCAGCGGCGACGCGGTGGTTCCGTCGCTCGACGCTGCTCGTGAAGCCGGTCTCTACGTGATCGCCCTCGACACCCCGCCGAACCCGGCCACCGCGGTCGACATCACCTTCGCGACCGACAACTACCTCGCCGGTCAGCTCATCGGCCAGTGGGCCGCTGCTCAGCTCGACGGCGAGAAGGCCACCATCGCCATGCTCGACCTCTTCAACGACCAGGTCGTTTCGGTCGACACTGCTCGTGACCAAGGCTTCCTCAACGGCATGGGCATCGTCGACGCCGAGGACAAGTCGGGCAACGGCAACGAGCCCCCGACCGGGAGCTACAGCGGTGGCGACTACGAGGTCGTCTGCCACGAGCCCACCGACGGTGCGGTCGACGGCGGCAAGACCGCCATGGAGACCTGCCTGGCCAAGAACCCCGACATCAACGTCGTCTACACCATCAACGAGCCGGCCGCTCAGGGCGCCTACGACGCGCTGAAGGCTGCCGGTAGCGAAGCCGGAGTCATCATTGTTTCGGTCGACGGCGGCTGCGACCCGGGCCTCAAGCTCGTCGCCGAAGGCGTCATCGGCGCCACCGCCCAGCAGTACCCCGGCAAGATGGCCACCCTCGGCATGGCCGCCATCAAGGCCCTCGCCGACGGTGGCGACGCTCCCGAGGTCACCGAGGGTCTCGACTTCTACAACACCGGCGTTGCGCTGGTCACCGACACCGCGGTCGACCGGCACGCGCTGTTCGACCAGCTCCGCCCGTCGAGCGTGTTGCCGCTGCAGGCCAGCACGAGCGCCGGACCGTCGCCGAGGTCGAGCGCCGCCGGGTCGGGCGCACCCGGAGGGCCGGCGTGGTGACCGGCAAGCACCGGTCCGCATGCCGCGACCCACAGGGCCAGTCCCGCCGGACCGACGCCGGGGCCGATGCCGGGGTCCGAGGTGGTCACGCCCACCAGCGTGTCGGGGCCGACGAGCGCGCGGACCGCACCGGCGGCGTCCTCGAGCGCACCGGCGTGGCCACCGCACGCCACCAGGAACGCCAGGTCCGGGCGGACGCCGAGGTCGAGCACCTCACCGACGATCTGCCCGAGCGCATGGATCGGGACCGGATGGGTGGAGCTGGCCGAGGCGACGAGCCGGGGGGTCACCGCACCGGCCTGCACGCATGCGTCACGACGAGGTGGGCGCGAACACCGGCGTCTCGTGGCGGATGGTGAGCAGGTGGAGCCGGCGGAGCATCCGGATCGGCAACCACGCGGGATCCCACTCGCCCTTGTTGAGCGAGAAGCGGGCCGACGTGGGGGCGGCGTGGTGGTTGTTGTGCAGGCCCTCGCCGCCCGTGAAGAACGCCAGCCACTGCATGTTGGTGGCCGAGTTGTCGTAGGGCCGGCGACCGAAGTGGTGGCCCAGTCCGTTGATGGCGCCGCCGATGCCCAGGTAGTACGTGACGTGGACGACGATGGCG
>JAOXNN020208046.1:0-19596 GCA_028571205.2 Hydropsyche betteni | reverse complement strand
TATGAGACTGATATCTGTTTTAAATTATCCCCGCAATATATTTCCTCAAATAGAATTGAAAGAGTAAATCTCGAAGGACCCTCAATATTAATTAAGTAAATGAGACTCAGAGACCTCGAAAGGATCAAAGTCAAAGTCTACGCCTGGAGCTTCTAGGTAGTCCCAAATATTCTCGTGCCCAAGGAATACGTCAGAGCTCCACTAGACTTCGAGTTCCAAGAGCTGGAAGATCTGGAAAAGAAAGATCTTTTCAATCAATATTTTGAAGACCTAAACCACCTGAATCCCGGAGTAATATCTGTCTATTTCCCTAAGGAGCTATGGCAACAGTTTGGCGGCGTTAGAATCTTCAAAAAAAAGTAGAGCCCAATATACAACGTAATAGTTGTAAACTCTGGGGCCTAACCCCGCGAAATCCTCGAAGCAATCATTTATCTAGCCAATTAAAATTACTTAAAAGTTCTCAAATAGACTCAAACTTACACTCAAAATCAAATTCAAAAACTGTAAAAACCATCAGAGTAGGACCTCGATCGCAGCAATCATTTTCAAGACCTAAAACAATAACTGGACCTTTAATAGCAGAGGAAGATCGGGCCTGCGCCCAGTGAATAAATTGAAGACATTGCATTAGGTTCCAAAAGTGTAGAGGAGAAAAGAACGGAGGAAGCCTAGGTTACCGAGAAGCGAACAGACCATCCGAGTGTGCCAAAGAGCTTAAAAGACAAAGTGAAGGCATATGAGTGGTTGACTATCAAGAATGCGGAGAGTACTGTGAGGGATCGTGTCAGGACGAATGCTCAGACGAATTTATCAGGCAAGAAGACTGTGGAGAGGAATATGGAGGGCAATGCTCAGAGGAATTCGGAGAACAAGAAGAATCAGGAGGAGGCTGGAAAGGGAAGTGCAAGTGAAGGCGCGGGCAAGGCGATCGAGAACTTGAAGACTGCCAAGTGAGAGGAGGAGGAGGACACCTTATGATATGTTATATCATAAATCGCAAATTATGATTATCACCAAGATGACCAAAAAAGAGTTCACCAAGTACATGCAGTAGGCAGAAGAGTTTATAGCGATCGCCAAAAACTATCCAGAATTCTTTCCGCCAACGATACTCAACGAAGCGAACGTTCGGTGGATCCATATTCACCTGGTCACCAGGTGCTTTGGCAAGTACTTCTAATACACCACGATGGTGCCCTTCGCTTAACTGCTCAACCACGAGTGCAGTGACGTCTACTGCACTATGTGGTACGATGAAGCCAACCCTTATGCAGCACCAAAGACCAATTTGAGAAGGGGGCTCAGGTGTTCTTCTGCTACGGGAGACTATCGAATCGGTTACTCCTCATGAGATATGGATTCGCAATCTAACACAACAAATACAACCACATCTTCCTGCGTCTCGACGGTCAAACCTATTCCGAAGGGTTATTATTTAGTTCAGCTACAACGTACCCATATTTAGTCCAACAGACCCCCCCAAAAACCTTTTGGAAGGCCTCAAGCCGTGCGTATTTAGTCCACAATACAGTAATTAGTATTCAAATTGACATGACGAAGAGTATCAAGTATTACGCTTAATTTTCCTCATATTTATTGTCTGCGATATTAACTTTTCTATCTACTCCAACGGTAACTACGAAGATTGTCTGCTCACATAGGCACTCTTTCTCCGATGCCGACTTTGATCAGTTTCCGTATGGCTCCTCTAAGCGTACGCAGCCATACTGTCCTCCGATGTCCCAGTGTCGTCAGGCGGGCACCTTAGAAAGTCCTCTATTCTGTACTTAGCTGACTTCTTCTTTTTGACTTTTTAGTTATAGCAGTGATTCTACTTCTCTCTCATCGCCTCCACCACTTTGGTAAGCTTCGCCAGCTGGGCGTTCCTATCCTTGAGTGTTTTCTATATGCAGTTTATCATGTTCATCATCTTGCTATTAAAATCTCGCTACTCCTATATGCGCTGAATTACACCCTCCAGTTTAGATTATTAGCGTGTTGGCGAGCTGTTCAGTTGATGGATGTACCCAGTGAGGAATTTAATGAAGTCTTAAGAGGATTCATTGAGGTCAGCAGGAGGGCATAATCTATGGCTTTAAATATCGTCGTAGTAGTGCTGAGTTTTGTATAGCTATCGCTTCTAATAGTGATCTGGTTTACGAGTGGCCTCCAGCGACTTACCCACAGGGTAGTTGAAACTCAGTTTACGGTTATCGGTGGGTGTTTTTCCTTTAATTAACTTCATCCTCAACGGCTTATTATATTTAACATCTAAATGATATTCATCTGAGTTTCTTATTTTCATAAGGGCTTCTTATCAGGCTCAGCCCTGTTATGCACTCTGCAGTGTTCTTGGGGAATTATGTGGGGATCTTTTTGATAAGGTTCAAATTTTACTTCTACCTACTGATGTTGATTCTCTCTGTCAGGATAGTCTCAAATGTCTTGTCTTTAAATCCTGGGTTGGGGGTGTGCCGTCTGGTCGTGCCATTACCTTCTACAAAGAAATCTCCCAGGAAATTATTTCTGTACTGGACACATCTAGTTCTTCTCATCCTAAATTCACTGATCCTGGAGCTGATTTACCTCTCCTCGAATTCCTGCCTTATCCTTTTGTTTTATATTGTGCAAATACGTTTAGACAAATAATCTTATGACTCCTCCAGTTGGTTGAGAGAGGTAGTTTTGCGAACTCCGGGAAGTAGCACTCTCCTCTCGAAAGACTATATTCTACGTTTCTACTATGGGTACTTCTGAGGTAGAGTCGAGACGAATGTCTTACGAATGGTCTCTGCAATCTCATCTGCAGTTTGGATCTTCTTACTAACCCTGAGGCCTTTTAAACAGTCAATGAGCTTAGGTTTGGGCTTTTAGTATTCGCTGTACCATTTGTAGAGTTTGCTTATATTAAGAGCTTTCGACTGTTAGTTCTATAGCAAAGTTTTCTTCAAATAGAAAAACACAAATTTTAGTAACTCGTACCTCACCCTATCGAACGGCTTATTCGGTTTGTTCTAATTACGGTTCCACCCATCCAACATCTCGATAAAAAAGTTTAGTTCGTTGTTTCTTAATTCCTGGCCTGATTTCTTCATCTAGGCGATGTCAAATGCAGGCCTCTCTTACTGTTGTTCCTACTTCTACTGTCTGAGCATTATCATGATGTCTTCAAACAGATTCCGCTGCTTGGTTTCGACTGGCTCTATCGATCGGGTTGACACTGGTATTGGTGTGGCTATCGACTACCTCTTAGATTTCATAAGTTAAGCCTAATAATCTCATTCCATTTAGAATTATTGTCAAATAACAAGAGAAATTACAGCCAAAAGACCCCATAATTGTGCATCTCTTGTGTACTCCCAAGGCATCTTGGCTAACTGCAGGGCCCCTGAAAAGGTCTTTGGGTAGGGGTAGATAAACTGGTAGTCTGCTCCGTGGGCGTAGCGAATGGGGTCTCTCTCGTCAAGTTTGCTTCCAGGCTCAATACGTTCGATCACTGCCAAAGCTGCATCTTTCTTATTTGTAAATCCTGATGCCTATGCGAAGTCCTTCAAGTTTGCGTTAGTAAAGGCCAACTTACCCACACCGTAAGCAGAGTTCCCATCTAATAATCCATGCCCTGCTAACTCAGATAGTTGACTCACATATCCTTCGAAAGTTTGTGCGAATACGTTTTAAATTCTCCATCTGTTTGTTGCCTCCTTCCACTCATCAAACAGGAAGCCTTTGCTGAATATGACCCCTTGCTGAGAGTCGTTTTATTAGTGAGTGACCAAAGGAACGACATACTAATATCCGGGTCTGCCATAGACCTATCTTGGTACCAGGCAGGCTCTATAATGCAAAGGTCTGCCTGTGATTTTGACTAGGTTATCGTGGTCAAATACCTCTTCTGTAAAGCCAATCCTGAAGGTTTTCCTTCGTCCATGGCACTTTCTTCAGCTCCTATTAAGATAATTCGTAGACAGGCTTCGAAAGTTGGCTTTTTCTCCATTATATTTCTGCATTTGCCTCGGCACGACCGAACAGCGCGGATGTAGCCTTGTAAGCAGCGAATGCAACGAACCCTAGCTTCAAAATCCTAACAGTGCTCTTTGTGGTGGTCATAGCTAATATATATTCGATAAATCATCCACACCCCTCTTTAATACAAACAGATGATGAAAAATATACATCCAGGCATCTACGATTTGCTTCTCCTTTGGTATGGTAATATCAGACCGACGGAAATACACACAGCTTTACAACTACTCGATTTATGGAAAAATCTGTGGTTCTCTAAGAAGGAAAAACAAGTTGAAAACGATCTACTGCTCAAGAAGTTCTAGCCTCTGATCTTGTAGTTGGAGCACTACTAACCAAATTCTATTATTGATAAGATTGGTGTTATCATTCTTTACGACCAAATCACTAGAAACATTTATCGGGGTACAAAGAAATGTTGGAGTGGAGATCCAAAAGCCCAAAGTTTAACCAAGGGTGTCCGTAAGGATTCTTAGCTTTACAACAAATTACCCATCCATTTTAAGCTTACCCTCTGCATCTGTATGCTGCATAGTTAGAGTCTTTAGGATCAGGTATAGAATGAGCATTTCATAAAGAACCTTGAGAAGGATGTAGACTCTACCGTATACAAGGCACTCTACCAGCTATGGTTTAATCACTGGGACAGAGTGAGAATGTTCGGCCGGATACCCGAGAGAAACGCTGTATTGGAACGGCAGAGCACCGAATAAGAGTTGACTTATCTAAAGGTGATGTCTGATTATACCTGAATAATAATGTCATAAGAGTATAAATAGAGGGTATCGAAAGCATTCGAAAGACTGCATCATCTCCAGTAGACAGTGGAAGGTTAGAAGGTCAGCAGACACCGGTTGCTATCGAACTTCCTAGCCAGTTTCGAGACCAAGCTCGACTAAATAACAATAAAGAAATAGGAAAAGTTTGAGTCAGTGTTGCAGAAGCTCAAACAGCTAGATTAGATAGCAGCTGAGCTGTAGGCTAGACGATAGAAGGTGCAGCTGGAGGTGAGTCGCCAACTAACCCAAACTGAGAAGGGCTGCTTAAGAATTATAGAATCAGGCAGAAAGGAGAGATTGGATGTAGAGAAGAGACTATCGTACCAGCTCAATTCTCAGCTAGACATGCTTCTAGGCGATATCCATAAGCATGGGGCGACAACGAACTACAGCGACTATCTGGACACCATCCTCCAGGAAGACGTAGCTAGGTACTCCTCATCTCAGATAGACTCAAGGCAGATCTGTCTGCTTAAATTAGCAAACGTCGATAAGTCGAACAACGTATATTTAACGAGTTTACCTAGAAGTTGGCTAGGTTGAGATAGGAGAACGAAAGGGAAAAGCTAGAGAGGAGGAATAGGGAGGAGCAGGTGATTATGTACATTAAGGAGATGAGTCAATCAGTGAAGGAGAAGCTGTACCGGATGAAGAGGGAAAGAGAATCAAACTAAACCCAGACGATAAGTCTGATATAGAATATCATTGAAAAGCTGAAGCGAGAGCTTTCGAGCCTTCGTGTTTGATATTAGAGAATAAAATTATTAAATGTCGGAGGATAGCAAACCCCTTGACCATTATAAGCTGTTTGTGGAAACCAACCGATCCTTCATCGACGAGAAGTTTCGGGAGATGTTCAGGGTAGAGCTTCTGGAGGATGATCCCCATATGGGAATGGTCAACCAGAACAAACTCTAAAAACTCGTCAGATAAGTTATGGCCTTCGAATCAAATAATTAGCTGCAGTCGTTCTACGCAAAGCTTCAAAGAAACATCGCATAGTTTGCCAAGCAGTAGAAACCACTTGAGACTGAGTCTGTGTTGTAGCTCCTAATGTACTGTCTGGACAATGGCTACAAATAAACATAAAATCCTGATGAAACTGAGGGAAACCCCTAGAAACAACCTGATAATACATAGCCTCCACCCGAAGAAACTAAAAAGGTTGATATATTGTAAGTGCTTCGCAAGAACATTGAGTAGTACTAGCAACTCCTCAAACAACCCAAGATTAGCAAGGAGGAAGCCTTCGTATTGTAGTCAGCCCTGGCTAATTTAAGGCTACAGTAAATGACCATCAAAGGGTAGAAGAGACGCAAGAGAGTCCAATCAGTTTTGTAAAGATAGCCAGTCGAGGAGATCGAAATGCCTAAACTACCTCAACCATCATAAAAATAGCAGGCATTGAAGAAACTTAAGCATGTATTTCTGCTAGTTTGTCGAATGCAGTAGAACATCGGAAATCTGAATACTTTCGATAGAATAAAGAACGATATCAACCATATGACGTTGGGGAAGTGGATGATATTCTGCAGAGTATTCCATGTGATGAGTGAAAGATTAACCCGATTCGTACTGATGGAGAAATTCAAGAAAATAGCTTAAGGGTTCCACTAAATAGATTTCGAGAAGTTTTCCAAGCTTATCGATATACTGAGTTTGATAGATGACGAGCTGTAGGAAAGAATGCAGCTGAAGCAGTGGACAGCAACTAAACTGCCCAAACCTATCCGATCACCTTTCCATATTAACGATAAAGAATTCTTTAGGGAAATAAGGGTATCAACTTCAGCGAGGAAGGAACTGACCAGCCACTCAGGGCAACTAAGCTATTCTCTGAGGGAATAACTGTAATCTAGAAAACTAATTAAATCTCGGCAACGATATGGTGTAGATGAATCTAAACCTCAATCGGCACTGGCTGTCAATAATTCCTTTTTGCCTTAATATCAGGCTGAGCAGATGAAGGTCAGTAAACTGTCCTAGGCTCCCTAGAGTTCTCCTAAATACATATTAACCCTAGACCAATTAAAAAGTACAGCCAATCATTTAGAACTCAAACGGTTATCTCGGCTGATAGTGCGGGAAGATGAGTAAGATGACTTTCTGAAGAGTTACAGAATAGACGAATTCAGGAAGAAACGAAATATCGCAAATAGCGTTCGCCAGAGAGCTTCGGAGTTGTAGAAGATGGAATCTAGTATGGAGCAGAGCAGACTAATGAAAGGTAAATGACCGATACTCACTTTTGATTGATTAACCCCCATCAAATTTTAACAACTACCAGCTAAATAATAATTAATATATCCGAGCATGTATTATTTAAAAAGTTATGAACTACAGTAATGTTAGGTTTGTACAAGCAACTGCCTCCGATTGACACAAATCCTTGCAAAAATTATATGGGTATCAAATCCGAGAATGTTTTTTATCGTCGCTTCAAATGACCCCCTGGAGAGACGGTTGTTTATGAAATTAAAAACTAGCGAAAATTTTATGGAAGCCCCCATATTAACATCTAGCTGATGCTCATCTAGCTAAATAAATGTCTCAATATTCCATGCAACTTGCCTACGAGATTATTCCTTCCAGTTTTGCATTTTGAAATTCCTTTTTTTTAAATAACTGGCTATTTATGCTAACCATAGGCCTTGCGCTAACGTTATAGGCGTCCCCAAACCCTAAATGATTCCCCAGACTAAATAAATACACAAATTCAGTACTAGGAGCGACATTATCCTCTTTTTTCTATTTAGAACTTGCTAAATTTGAACTGACTCAACTGAAAATACCCTCTGCATCTAAGGCTGGCAGGTGGCAGCCTGTAACCAGCAGCAGGGTGTTGTGTATGTATTCTAAGCAGTCGACTCAAAATTGTTAGTGATCCCGAATATAATATGAGAACAAAGTTGAACGACAATTATCAATACTCACTAGCAATCTAATAAATAAAAATGACTATATGCTTATTCGTAGAAGAACTGATCTTCAGCATCCATATTTGTGTTGGATTATTGAGTAGCAGTGAGGAATTCGAGTTTTGACTTAGAGAAAATAGTTGAAATATGGATTATGTAAAATTTAAGGAAGTGGAGATGTTTGGGGCAGGAGAGAGTCATTGGAGAGGGGTGTTTAAATGTGGAGGTTTGATGACCATTTAAATTGTAATATCTCCAAATTGTTAATAATAATTAAAAATGAACCCTGCCTTCTTTTATAACTGCATGTAACCAGGATACGTTGTTTTCGAGGTTGACCCCAGGATTTTGATGCCACTGTACTATCAGCCCTACACGTTCTGGCCTCAAGGCTAACCTACCAACATTGTTGAGAACTAAGAGGCTCCGAAGACGGATCCAAAGGTTCAGGATTTCAACCTAAAAACAAAGAAACATAAGCGAAAGCACAGTTCAGTCGCTCGAAAGATCCGAAAAAGTAGTTTTTATCCACCTTTCTCTCTATTTAAATTCTTTACTTAACTCAGGAATCCAGAGCTCTCATAACGAAAACCCTGAACGCAACGTACTGACGAACATTGGAAATCAGCTCATGAGCTTTCTTATGAACAAAAACAAGTCAGGGCCCATTCTATAGCGACTAAACGAAAATAACGCACTCAACCTCAACAATGACTACTACCAACCGTTGAAAAGATTAAAACTGAGTTTCAACGGCTACTTTAACAAGGGAAAGTTTATGGAGCTCTGGGGTCCTCAAGAAAAAAAATAAAACTACAAACAAGATTTCTACAGAATGTGCCGTGTATTGTCGAAATGGTTTTTGGAGAAAAGGTTGCCGAACTCTTTGATGACATCTCGAAAGCTGTCAGTTGAATGCCGACCTGTTCATTTTAAGCTCCGAAGAGAGCTCCTCCAACTATTGTTGAATCTATAATTACAGCAAGGAGATTGAATTTACAATGATCTTGCGTATAATCCTACATTTATCTTCACTCCTCCTTAAATCTTTCATTCTATTTGTGCTCCAGGTGCCTCACCTATGGGGTTAGCAATTGTTGAGTAATTGCAATTAATTATTTATATCAAGCGACCTACCCAAACTCTGCATTTATGCCTGCACTTTGTAGAGTACCAATCATGGTCCATACCCAACCAACACTCAACAGGCTATCGAATGAGCTTGTAGGTGTTTCGTAGAAAAGATCCAGAAAAGTCTAAAATATAAATCTCCACGAGTAAGCTGTCAGAGAGACCAATTATATCTAACAACCAAGATAATTAGGAAAGCCGAAACTGATAGCAGTCTATAAACGATTTTGGCACCTCTGCCTGTAATTTCAACTACATTTGAACACGATAGCTACTTCCAGTACATAATTTTAATCCTTGATTTGTTATTACGAACAATTACATCTGTTTGCATTATGCAAAATCACCTTCTGTTATGGAAATTATTTGCCCTAACCGCTATCTTTTTCACTCTTTATAACTTTCAAGTGAACCTCGTTATTCCATCCTCATATTTATGTGGTGCTTCCACACAACTTAACAGCTCAATATTTATAAACTTTGGTACGGAAGGTCAATCTTCTAGGCTAGGAAATCTCTAGTTGATACAACCTTCCCAAAATGCTGTTATTTGTCTGTAAAATCAAGACTTATAATTAAAACGGGAGAAACTGTGCCTTTTCAGCACAATAGGAGAGGACCTAATTTTATAGGGGAAAGTCTTTAAATTTGAGTCTATACTACCATTCACAATCAGAGAGTCAGAAAAAGTTGAACATATTGGGGTTGTTAGGGAGTTGGGCCTGGGGCTTCTGCCGATTGGAGCTGGTATTTCCGAAAAAATCGAAGTCTGTCGAACTGAACTGACCCTGCTGATTTTTCTTATTTGAATTTGTTGCGAACACATTCGAAAAAGGATCTATTTGATTAGAAGGTTTATTAGCTGGGTTAGGGTTGCTGGAAGTATTTGTTGAGTTTGGGAACGTTATATCTAAATCTAATAGGTTGATATCCTGGTTTTTCTGTGTATTTGTCTTCGTATGTGGCTGAGGAACACTAAATACCGGATGGTTTGTAGCTGCTTGAGATGGTTTGGAGTTAGTAGAAGTTCCAAAGAAGTCGAAATTAAATTAAGAACTAGGTTTAGTCTCACTGGAAGTCGACTGTAATTACAATCTATTTATTTGTTTATTGCCAGAACTACTCTCAGCCGATTTAATTGACAAACTGGCTTTGGTAGTCTCCTTCGGCTTGGAGAAACTCGAAGAGACCTCTTTCTGCTCTATTTTCTTCTTGATCTTCATGAGCTATTCGATGGGGATGTCTCCCTAAAAATCTACTGTTTTTTTATCCAAAATCTTAAATTACTCCTATATCTGTGCATGCTTCCGCTTAAGCTCTTTGGCTTGTTGCTGAATAAATGGAATCTTACGTTTAGAGGAACCTCTGGAATTTGATTCCAAGATTTGGTTAGATTTACTATCTAATCTATGCTCGGCCTGAATTTAGGGTTCGGAGTTAGCATAGCCCTTATCAGATCGTTAAGTTTATGAGAGTACTTAGAGCTCTTGGGGATCTTGAAGGATCCTTACGCAATGGCCATTTTGTTAGCCTAGAGGAAAGGATGCATAAAGTAGCCTATCGTGAAGAGTACGCACCCCAGCATCCATACATCCACCTACATAATCTCTATCTAGTACTTTAGTGTCGATCTTATATCTCCTAAATGGATCTACAATCTCAGGTGGTCTGTACATTGGCGTAGTATTCTTTTCCAGTTCATCTTGGTAGTGTCCATAGTCAGAGGGAGAAACGACTCCGAAATCTAAGACTTTATTAGAGCATGATCCAAAATCACATAGTTTGTAGTTACCATCATTCCCTATCAGCACATTCTCAATCTTAATGTCTCTGTGAGCGTAGCCAACAGAGTTTATGCTGCTGATTCCCTTGGCAACACTATGGATTATCCTTACCAATTCGCTCTCACTAAACCCTGTCGACTGTTTGCTTTACATCTGGTCGAATAGCGTACCATTGGGGCATAGCTCCATAAGAATAACTACTGTTGTATTTCCGTTATTCTCTTTTATTGTCTACCCTCCATAGAAACGCACTACATTTTCACATGGCTTCAGACTCTTCTGACTAATACCAGTTATTTACCAGTACACTCAGCTAGTGCCTTGCAATATTGAGGCTTTAGTTGTTATTACAGATGATGCGTTTGAGGGCAAACTTCTCCCCTGATTTGGTGTCGATGGCGAGCCAGATATAACCGAACGCCCCTAAATTACAGTTCGAGGTACCTTCTGATAGGATCTTCTGCTACTGAATGTTGCGATTGTTGATGGTATATCGTTTAGGGATTTTATGCTCTTGGGTGGAATCCAGATCAAAATCAAACATAGTGCTTATATTCAAACTTTAATATTCTATTCAATACCAGAAGTTATTCTATCGTCAGATACTTGTACGAGGGAATATGAAATGAAATATAACTGAGCAACTACTCCAAACTATTCTGCAAACTATCTGAACAAAGATTTCGATATTAATCAGCACTAACCTTTCCAGTATCCAACGTGATCTGCAACATTATGCCTTAAAAACAGCTTCTTAGAACATGTAGGGTCTTCCCCAGTGATATCGCATATTTTGTATTTGGTCATAGTCTCATCATAGAACACTTATCTCGGAACATGATGATACCCCATCCATTAGAACGGTGCTTGAGACACTATATCCCCATAATGCACCACTCTGTAACACTCTGGAATCGTCTTGTAGGTGTACTCAGCAAACCATTTATTTCCTATTCTTGGACCTCCATAACTATAAAGCTCAGCAACTATGCCACCATACTCATCTTGGAGTTACAGTGCACAAATAGTTGCTAAAGATGCTCCTAGGCTGTGTCCAGTAACAGCGATTTTGGCAGTGGGATATAGCTTCAATAACTTAGTGACATGGGTGCTAACGCAGTGTTTAACTGAGTTGTAAGCGTTTGTAAACCCTAGATGCACTTTGCACTTGGGGCAGAGAGGAAATGGAACGAGAAGCCCCTGGAAATTTAGAACCCACCCATAGATCTCTTGCGTACCCCTCCATACAACTATTATCCTGTTGCTGTATTTATTGTAGCCTAGATAGCCATGAATGAGGGTCGAAGGACTGGTAATCACGAGTGTCTGTATGATAAATAGGCTACATTCTAGAGTTTAGGAGCCTGAGAGCATAGGTCGCAATCCCATTTGATCTTTACGTCGGCTCCACCGCAATAAGCAACCCCAGAATAGACAGCCAGCTATTTTGACAGAGTCTCATTGAAGCTCTTGGCAGCTGTGAGTGGAACTACAAGGATAGCAATAGAGAGGATAAGTTTTACCAGCATTTAGAAATATAACGAGGACTTTCTATTCCATTTTAACAGTAGTTAAAAATTCGATTTTTCAGTAAGGTCATCAGCTAAGCAGATTCGTGTTTTGCTCTAAAGTCAATGTGAATTGAAAAATAGAAGAAGATAAAAGATATTTGGAAAAGGTTTAGGTAGATAAAAGTGGTGCCTGTTGGGACAAATGGAAGTAAGAAAAGCATAGCTGACAATAAAATAATAATATTGAATATATTTATTTATTTTATAGAGTCAAGTAATTAATTGCACCATAGTCTCATAACAATATTATTGCTCGATCGTCCGAAATTTCAATTGTGAGCATGCCTAACTCTTATCGGAAAGGGAATAAGCTAGAGAATCCTAGTGAACATCAACTAAACTCCAAATATTTCAATCTATGATGAATATTTGAATACAAGCTCTTAAAAACATTCATTCGTTCAGGGAATCCTACTAAGGTAATAAATAATGTATTCTCCTAGCGAACTATTATGCTTGACTGCTGACTGCCTTAGAAGCCAAAAACCCAACACTCTCGAACTCAAATAAATTGAGGTTCTCTATACTGTTTCTTGTTAATTAGATCCAAATGACTACCAGCCCTTATTCGGGAGAGCCAGCTGCAAGATCCAGCATTTTTATTATTGGGGAGCCTTAGATGACCTTAACAAAGCATTGCTATTGGCGCCTCATAACTCTCAATGCTTATTGTTGAAAGCCTTAGCCTGTCTCTAACTCCTCAAATACGAACTCGGATACTAATGTTGCCTATAAGCTATGAAAGATCAAAACTGTTCGCCTATGGTACTAGCCTTATCAGGGCTGTTTCTCTTCCACCTGAGTAAATCTAGATTGCTCTAAAAGAGCCAACAAGAAGTTTTATATCATAGGGAGAAGGCAATCATTTAACTAGCCGAGCAGAGTTATACCACCGACCATTATACCAAATATTTTCTTTAGAAAATCTATGCACTCCGTGGAGAATCAGACAAAGCCTTATCTTGCATCTCCTAAGCAATACAGCTGAACCCTCAATGCGCCTACTATTTCAAACGTGCATAACACTATACTTTTCGAAGGATGTATGATAAGGCGATTGCTGACGTAGAGCAAGGGATGAAACTAGATGAATGGAATCGTTACTGCTATAGGCAGTTATGGTTAATCTATAGTAAGCAGGGCGACGATACTCGGGCAGGCTTACACTTGAGGAGATTCCGAGAGTTGCGGAACATGTGATCTGAAGATCAATCACTTGTGGGTTGATGCAGTTATATTTAAGGACGGATCCTCACTATCTCGTCAAAAAGATAAAAGTATTTAAAACTTAACTTATGCTCAATTGATAGAAGAAAGAAATTAAACATATTTAGCGGATTTGTTTTGAGGAACCAGTGTGCTTGATTGGTCATAACATCTGCTTACGGTTGGGTAGGTAATTAAAATAGCTGATCGAGGGTTGGAGGAGCATGATGGAGGCTTTCTGTGCGTAGAGTGGCTGTACCGAAATAAAAGCATTCATCGAATTTCTTTTAATGAGAAGTTATATTGGAATGGAGAGTTTTATATAATAGGGTCTTCGATGAGGTTCTTTTGACAATATACAAAAATATTACTCTCGAAAACTAACCCATTTTCTGACTGTTTAACCCTTGGAGAGTTTTTCAGTTTCAAACCATATAATAATTAATTTGTTTATGAAATCTATGGGCTCAGCTTGTAACTCCACTTCGCTGTTCCTCGTCGTCTTCTGCAATATTCTGCTGCAGTTGGGCACTGCAGCCACAGCTAAAGAGGAAATACTCCCTAATGGCCAAGTTGGTATATTGTACAGCGTCTCAATCGGCCAGTAAAATAGTGCCTATAAACTCAAACCGGGAAATAACCTACCTGCAGGGCTTTCAGTTCAAAACGGGTTATTAAGAGGAGTGCCAAAAAAGAGTGGGAACTTCAATTTCACTTTCATTTCATCTATGGCAAATCTGCCAGCCAGCATCTAAATCCCCTTCAGCCTTCGAATAAAATAATTTGGCATTAATTTACCAGATATTCCTACGCTTTCTTTCGGTCAGAATTTCAAGTATCCACTCTCGTTCTCAGGAGGGATAGGCAGAATAAAAACTACTGTATTCGGTCCCAGTTGGGTTACTGCTTAGAATAACTTCATCGCTGGAAAGGCTCCTTCTTCTCCAACCACCACTAGCATAAATATTGCTGCTGAGGATTAAAGTGATAATAAAGCAACCATAGCCACAACGCTTAAAGTATAAAACCCTCCACTACCTAGCGCTAATGCAATCCAATATTCCCCAAAAGCTACTCTTAGAAACTATTATGCAAGTAATGCTAATAATACGCAAAAGAATTAGGCAGTTTCTGACTAAACTGTGGTAGACTCTGAGGATGCTTACACTTCGCACATGTTTAAGATACCTCCTAACTGTAGAGTGAACCCCACAGTCAGAAAATACTTTGGAACAGGTGTTATCAAAAGGGTACTGAATGCCGAGAAATCTATACTTCTAGCAAGTAATAAAATCTTAGTCGTTCAACAGTGCACTACCTTGTTTGCAATTGACAGCTTCTCCAAACTTAGGCCTGGAAACGTTGTCAACTGGCTGGGGCAAAACAGACCGAATTCTCCCCTCCACTACGTTCTATTCACTATCTAACTTAAAAGCGCATGAGTAATGCTCGGGCCTAGGTCTGATATGTATATGTTCACTATATTCGCCAACCTCTTTTATTCTTACCCAAATTATGCTTGTAGAGGCAGTCTGTTTCAAAGTTTTTGTTCAGTATATTGATGAAACTGACTGACTGCACTAGCAGGTGAGTTCAAGAGACCTACACGAACAACTTGGTTTGCAACTGAATATGGAGAGAGTAACTGTTGTTGATTTTTCTCCAAGGGGAAATCTGTAGCTCCATTTAAACAGGTGAGGCTCTTAGGAGACTTTATTTGGCTTTCACCTAATAGGCAACGATTATCTGTCAAACTATCTTAAAATACTCATAAGATTGAATATGAACTCGCAATCATCTAAATATTCGCACTTCGCAGGCTTTATGCTATTTACAGCTTTTTCTTACACTACTCGAAGCTTTTACTCCACCTCTAAGGAACATATTCGAGTTGCTTTTTGTCGTTAAGTAGCACTAAAATCTATAAAGAGTATGTCTTATTTCCTTTATATATTGGCTTCGCCGATAACTGCCTTTGAACACCCTAAACAAATGTTTTGAAATCTAGATCTTGGAACGCAGCCTGAGAGCCTAGCGTCTTGATATCTATTTAAAAAGACTCTAAGGAGAAGTCATATAGTTATATTGGCTGCTGGGTGTTCTGGTCCAGAACTGTTAGTAAGATTCTACGCTAAACTAAACATTACCTGCGAATCTTGTATAGCTCTAGTCGCTCAAGCTCTTTCATAAAGTTGGCGATATAGATAGAGGCTAGACTCTATTTACAAACCTTAATGGGACAGCCGAAAACACCTCTATCTTTGAAACACACCTCGGAATATACTTTGCGAAAGTAGAGTACACTGTTAATCCAGACTTCGACGAGATTAAGAATGTCGGCATGCAGGTTGATCTGAAAAGCAGGATTCATTATAAAATTAAATTATTATGATCCCTGAGCATATAGCGCCAAATGCTTCAGACAGGATTGAGCAAATTCTGGGACGCCATTCAGTTTCTTGAGGGGCAATTTGCTCATTGTAAGGTGGCTTTGGATTATAGAGAGCAGACTTAAAGATATTTAACTAATCTGGTCCAAGGTACCTCAATATACGACTGAAAAGAATCGGTGAGCCAGGGCAGCATCGCAGCTTATTCTTCGTTTTGGGTTTACCTCCAGACACTTCTGAAGAAGATCTCTGATTTCAGGATGCTCTGCGAATATCTATCTGATTGTTTTCATCCGAGTGACTCTCTAACAACTGCTGTTTCCGGAAGCAACTCGTGGCCAGTCCACTCGACCAGCCTGGTCAAAGATATTTCGGTATTCAGTCGCCCTGTCGAGCATCCATTACGGATATTAGCCTCCGTGCTTTTCTATCATCTTCAAATGTTACACATCTTCGTGCGTTTCGAAGTAAAGTTCTCCTGTAAATAACTCGATGATTATGCAACCGATCGACCACAGATCGCTTAGGTGGTCCCATTGGCAACACCCCATAATCACTTCGGGAGATCTGTACTGTCTAGTATTGATAATCTTGCTGTGATGCTCATGTTATTATGTGGCCCCTCCGAAATCAATTATCCTCACTCTGTCGTTGTCGGGAAGAAGGATCTCCTTAACTTCTGGGGAAGGGTGAGTATGTTTTGTGAATCGATTTTATTCTAAAAGGATATTTTAAGGCTTGAGGTCTGTATGGGTATATCCTATCCTGTGCATGAAACCCACAGAGCGAAGGATTTGCCTGAAGAATGATTGTATGAGGGAGATAGGGAACCCTTTGTATTTGTTCATTTTGAGAACATCGTAGAGGCTCTTCCCCAAGGGTTTGAATACCATACAATAGCTATTATAGTGGTAGAAGGAGTCTACGAACCGTACGATACCTTCCTTGTCCTCAGGGTCCTTGCTGTTAATGTATCGTATGATAGACCTTTCGGTCTTCGCACTTTCTATGTAGCGCTGGACAGCTTTAATTATCTGCCACAATTTATTTTCGTACCTTAATTGCGTATATCCGGTTATCGCACTCCGCCTATACAACTCGTCCGAATGTTCCATCACCTAAAAGTGTCCTAACCCGATATTTGCGTCCGAGGTACTCCCCTATCCTGAATCTGTAGTGAGGGTATTCCGGGCTCTCTGAAGACGACCTGCCAGAATAACTATTACTATTCGAAGATCTGCTAGAGTATGACTTCGACTTGTAATGGTATTTGCTTCGTTCGTAGCTACGATCCCTGGAGCGATTCCTTGATATATGAAGAGGTACCTATTCTTATGGTGCTTTTTGTAAGAACTATTCCGGCGGTAATACCGATCGTGAGTGCTCCTGGAACGTTCTCTCCTGTATTTGTCTTTCGAATAGCCGTTTCTACGACCGCTGCGGCTACGACTCCTCCTGTTTCTGCTTCTAGAAGTGGATCGCCTATCATAATGATGCTTGTATTTTCTTTCCATTAAGCTAACTATTATAAACCATAAGTTATTTAAAATCAGTGAAACAATTTTCTTTGCCGAGACGTAGAGCTGCCCATAGAGCAGTAATCCAGCATTGTGAGTTTGCAACGGGCTAACATCGACTAGTTGATTACAATCTCCAGTCTATTGTTGTAGAGACATTAGCAGTAATCAGACTTTATATAAAATATGTTTTTAGTTCCGGTTGTAAGGACTGTAGCACCACATACCATAAACAGTTTGAAGGTTTAGACGTTGGACCACTTGCTGACATATTTTTTCTGCTTCACCTGCTAGTAGAATGTTTGTTAGGATATTTTCAGCTGGGATTACTTGACTTTCTACCGAAGGATGTAGTCGATTGTACGTGGCCGTTCATTACACTCGACTCCATTCTTATCTATGCAGCACTAGCCATTAAGGAAGGTGTAGTTTTATTTGTCCTTTATTATCTGTCTGAGTCCATTCGTCAGGTATAATATCGTGTACTATTAATAGGTGTCTACTTAGTAGATGAGGAAATGTGGGATATATTGGGTGATGGAAGGCACAGGAGACCTATTTCTATTGAGTCTGCTCGTGGTAGTTTTGGTTTAGGGTGTTTTACCAAAATAGGCAAGATTGGTAGTTTCGGCAGGGTTCTGTTTATTGGTGCTTTTGATAGTGGATGCTGTAGTTATTTTAGTGATTTTGGATATATCGAAATAACAGGGTTACATTTTTTACTGTTTCGGAGGAGAAGTTTATCGTCTGCTCTATTTCTACTGCGTCCTATCCTTCAGAATAGACTTCATTTACTTTAGGTTCTTACAGGAGTCTACCTTCGATGTTCGTGTATCCTTCTACTTGCTGAATATTCGAGTGATGAATCCTTTAAGAGATGACACCCTTTTGAAGCTAGACTCCTCTTTGCTCTTCCCCTTGAAGAACTAGTGCTCTTCGATATCAAATATTGTAGGCCTGGCATCATAATCAATCTGGAATATCTTTTCAATCAGATCTTTCAGTTATGGGCTAATAGAAATCCATTTAGAAAAAGAATAAGTTGCTGTCTTTATGCGTTGGATAGTCCCAGCAAGTGAGTCGGTTTCGAATGGACAAATACCATACTTGAGTCGATACAGGATAACCCCTAAAGACCAAATATCCGAAGGGTATGAATGCCCAAATCCCCCAGCAACCTCCGGCGACAGAAAGTTGGGAGTCCCACAAGTCTATCTTTTGAACTACTCATGAGATTGCAGTTTGCAGGCGAATCCGAAATCCCCTATTTTGATTTGGTCTCCATCCGTAATGAAACAGTTGCTAAGCTTGAGGCTGTGTAAGTGAACATTTACTCCCTGTGAAGTATTTTCTTACTATGCAGATATTTAATCGCGTCAATTATTTGAAGAGCGTAGTATCGGATGGTAGATTCCTCAATTTCTTTCTGCTTGGGACACCGTTCTTCTAGAGTCTGAATAGCCTTTACTTAGTTACTCCTTCGGTGCAGTATTCCAGTATTATGTATTCATTTTCCAAGTCCTCAAACGCATGGTCTAAATACACAATGTGTGCATGCGACAATGACTGGTGTATAGCTATCTAACTGAGGAGCTGAATTAGAGGAAGGGTACTCTTTATTGCTTCAGCACTTCCATATTCTGTTTGGGAATGATCTTCATCGCATAGATTTTATCTGACCCATCATGGCGTACTTTCCAGCAGTTAGCGAAGGAACCCCTTCCCAACTGGCTGAGTAGTTGGTAACGTTTGGAGCGAATAGAGCCATCCACACTGAGTATTTTTTATACAATCTAGTTCATTTATTATACTACAAATGTCTCAAGTTGGAGTGCACATGATAGTAGATACAGGAGAGGGTAGTGATAAATGTTGAAGAGTATTGCAGACTGAAGAAAATAACAAAATAGATAGCAGCTAATTAATTTCAGCCTGCGAGTTGATTTAATTTAGTGAAATTAATAATAGACCTATATTTAAGCCCACAGGCGTCCACTAAGGTTTTATTAATTTTGATTCTAATAAGATAAGCAAAGGTATTCAGCTACCTCAAATGCTTATTTGTTAGTCATAATTAACACAGTCAGTTTTAGTTAGGCGTAATTGATGAGACATAAATCACTGGTATATATTCTTTAGATTAGTGTTATTTTACCTCAATTCAGAAACTTCAGTATTCGGAATGTTTATTCTGAAGATAGATTAGATTAGATAAACGGTCAGACCGTCATGAGACAGCCCTCCTCGCACCAGGCGGTGCGTGGTTGGGCCGCC
>JAOXNN020208018.1:0-19607 GCA_028571205.2 Hydropsyche betteni | reverse complement strand
CACCATCGACACATCTACATATTAAACAAATTCGATATATCGAACCCCCAACTCGAGGCGTTTGATATAACTCGCGCATTTCAACTCAATGTGTTCCATTTTCGATCGCGCGCGACTCAATCGCCAGTGGGCGCCTGACCTTAGTCGGGATTTGCGATTTCGGGGTTTTTGGTGAGAGTTTTGTTTTTGTTCGGTGTTTGTGTGGCGGTAAGGTTCTAATCGTTGTGGTTTTTGTCAGTTTTTAGATGAATACTGTAGTCCGGGGGTTTTATATGGGAAATTTTTGGATTAGTTTTATCAAAATTTTAGTTTTTTTGTGATTGCAATATTGCACTGTATTAGTAATCCTGACTTTTTTCAAATATATATTTTTTTTAATTTCTAGCATTGAAGAAGCATGAAAATATTTTTTTATCTATCTAAATCACATATTTGAAAATAACAAATACTGCTAAACTGTCAACAACTACGCTTCAGACGTAAAGTACGTTCTGATGTATATTCATGTTTGATGTCAAATTATGATATGATACAACATGCATTGAAATTTTGGTTTCAATCGTTAAAAGCAGTCTTTCTTTTTAAGACTGTACCATAATAATTCTGTGTGAGTGAATTTTTAATAAATATTGAAAATAAAACGTGACTTATTGCGAGGTCGTTGAGATGTCAAACAAAACTGCCATATTACAAAAATTTCGCGCTCCCTATGGCAAGACTGATGAAACTAAATGAAATAACATAATTTACAAAAAGTCCTAATGAAAATAAAACTAAAATAGCCTGAAGAAAAGCAATAAAGTCAATGTATTTTGGGACTGAAGAGGTTAATTTGCAGATTCGGCGATCAAATTTTCATTTTAAATTCCAAAATTTATGAAACTGTTTAGGAAATAATAGCTTCATGTTTAACCTTTTTTCTCTCTTATATTATTCTTATTCTATCCTAAGTTTCAATATAAGTATAATATATGCAACCTGTATGGTATTTATTTTTTTCGGGTAGACTTTTTAATTTTGAGCATTTTTTACCGTATGATATAGGAAGGAGTTTTGAAGAAATTTGATAACTAAAAACCATCCAGTTTAACGACTACGTCTCTTGTTGCTTAACTTTGGATATTGTTCATATATATATAATATTAGCATGTTATCTATTTAAAGTTCACAACAGGATAAAGCCTTTTAGATATCATTTCAAGTTTAAGTACTTACTTTTCTTCATCGCCTATGATAAGAGAAAAGCAAATTCTGAGTGTTTGTATATTTAAATATTCCTCCACTAAATGATCTCAATTCCATTACAGATATTATATTCTACACATTTTAAACACATCAGGATTATTCTGAAAATTTAATTTCAAACTTTCACATTGAAAATTTAAATAAAATAATAGATTATAACAAATATTTTCACTTTGAACCATTTTATGAAATAATTTCACGTTTAATATCAAATATTTGAAACAATAAAATAATATGTATTATTATTGCTAATATCTGAATTGTCCAACCAATTTCAATGCACCGCAAACTGATTTTCCCGTCAAACATTTGCACCATTTGCAAACATGCGGATTATCGAAACCATCAATGCGGTCATCGCACGAAAATACAGAATATCCCATTGAGGTGCTCGACAGTAAATAGTGTTAAGCGCCAAAATTATAAAATTGAATTTTTTTTATTTACCACAAAACTTAGTACTTTTACTACAGAAATTAATAAATAATTCCACATTCTCTCAAAAGATGACAGTACTATGTCGGGTTACTCCTAGTTTTATTTGCATTTGAATGCATATAAACTGTTTCTTGAAAAATGTTTGTCTTAATATCTCCAAAAGTGACAAATGCCGCTTAGCACCATTCACTGCCAAGCCCCTCAACTGTGAGCTTAAAGATAAATTTCAAATAATTGTTTCGCAGACATCTAATAGTCAGTATTGATAAAAGTATTCATTATTAAAATTATTTTTATTGATAAAAATGAGTTTCTTTCATTTACTCCTTTTTTTTTTTGAAACTCCGTGAAATATCTATATGAAGTCACCAGTTATTATGAAAAAATATTGTTAATGATAAATTTTCTATAATATTTCAATGTTTATCTTTTTATTATGGAACAAAATAATATAATATTACGAAGCTTTTTTCAAAATTGAGTATACTATCACAAAATTAGACATCTTAGATTCGGTAAAATTTTAAAATATTATTAATAAAGAATTACAACATTTAAATAATAGCTCGATGAAAAAGAAGATTGATGCTTTATGGTTGTAAGCTTTTTTTAATTATTTTAAAATAAAATACGAGATAATGAAAAACAAGCACTTGATACCACTTAAATTAAATAAGTCTCTCCTATGTGGCCTTATTAAGCATGATTTCTATTATATAACTAGTATATAGGCCCGATGTTAATAGCATCGGATGTGAATTTGTTAAGAAACGGAAATCGAGACACACACACACATACACACAGAAGGACACACACACAGAAATCCGCTATTTTATATAGGTTATATTTTAATTATTAATTTCAATATTTCAAACAAACTAATATAACAAAAAAATATATTTGAAAGATTTTATCAAGAATATACTCTCATCGATCTCCAAAGTCAATCAGAACATTTCTACAAAACTAAAAAATCCAATTCAACAAAAAAAAAAAAAACAAAACCCTCCCATATCACAACCAAATGAAAACACGGAAAATCTGACACACACGATCCGAAAAACCCAATTCAAATCAATTTGCGACGAATCGGCAGATGCGTTTCAACACATTATCACCTGAGCGACTGCCGTGTTGTATTAAAATTTTCGCCACACACATACACGTGATATGACGGAGCTTTCGAATGGAGAAGTTTTAATTGCATCCACCGTGTTCCCTGACGTAGTACAAACGGTACAATCGAAACGGTGCACAGTGTTATGTGGGCATTGTTGAGCCTCGACAGATTCTGCAGTTGAGTTTTCTGAACGAATTTGTTGTGTGTGTGTGTGAATTCCGCGGAATGTTTATGAATTTCGCGTTTGTTTTCGCGGCGAAATGTTTATAACGGAGGAGTAATGAGTTTGTTTAGAGTTGCGTGTAAAATGGCGCGTGGAAGTTTCGCCGGCGTTGATATAACAAATGCAGCTTTTACACTTCAGATTGAACGTTTTGCGAGTCAAATTCAGCCGTTGCAACTTTGTATACGATTTCGCGAAAAACGGCAGATGTATATCCATGGTGGCTTTTTCGAATTGGTTCATCGAAAAACAAAATTAATCATGTGTGTAAAAATCACCGGTTGAGATTATCGAAGTCACATTTATGAATATACTGTATTTCATAAGTAGTAACTTAAAGTTGTATTGTTTTCATCAAATTTCGATAAATTTTTCATGGTTGAATTGGCAGTGTAAAAATTATTTATACCTTATACTGATTAGTTTATACAACTAAATGTATGAGATGTTGAAAATTGTATACGGAAAAAATATGACATGATTATCGTTTAATAATCTGTTAATTATTTGTAATAAATTACTGTCGATACTTTATATCAAAAATTTATTAGACGTTTAGTTTAAAAACTTAAATATATGAATTATTTTATTTATTAAAGTCGATGAATAATGAATCTTGTGAGTAAATTTAGGTGTAAATATTCAAAAAGTCACATAACAACTTAATTCGCGTATTTTTTTTATTTTCATACAAAAAATATATTTGAGGAGTACGGCAGAAAATAAGGATAAGCGCCAAAATCAAAAAATTGAATTTCTTTTATTAACTACAAAAAATAGCACTGCTACAACAAAAATTAATAAATAATTCCACATTCTCTCGAAAGACAACAGTACTATGTCGGATTACTACTAATGTTATTTGCATCTAAATGCATGTAAATAGTTTTTTGAAAACTTTTTTTCTTAATATCTCCGAAAGTGACAAATGTCGCTTAGCCTTATTTTCTGCCGAACCCTTCATATAACAGCCATCAAAAATAATTTATCAGTCAATAAAATAATCATTTGTAAAACAGCTGTTGACATTTCCCTTACAATTATCGTAAATTTATCGGTTGCATTGTAATATTTAAAAACGAATGATTATTATATTTAATTGCACCTTTACCTTAAATTGTAACAAAATTTAAAACACAATTTCTTATATCTCATCGCTGTTAAATTTCGAAATATACAACTTTTTCTTAACGCTTCAAAAGTCAAAAAACAAATATTCCTACAAAAAAAAAACGCCTAAATGGGCTAATCCCATAAATATAATTGAAATTTCACGTACGTGTCGGATTGAAAGTTTGAAATAGCGGTCATTGAAAATTTTCTAATACGCACGGTACGATGAGCTTGTGGCGTACAAATTGTATAATCCGATTATATATATGTGATATAATTGCAAATCTACGGTTTGCAAACTGACCGAATGTTTACATTTCATGTATGAAAAGTACTGTTTTTTCGGTGATTTACAATTCGATGTATCTTCAGAAAACTGAATTTGAAATTGAAATGATTTAAGTATTTATTTTTGTTATAATGAAAAAAAAAAATTGAGTATATGTAAAAAATACGTTAACGATCAGTTCATGACACGTAATACATTTACTATGCTTTTTGCTGTCGAAGCTGAAATTAAACGGAAATATATTTTCAATACATTGTAGAACAAATGAACATGTTCTCAAACTGAATTATGTATTATATATCATAGATTCGCAAACTTTCGAATACAAAATATTATATCAAAAACAAAAATTAAATATACAAAATTTTTCGTATCGAACATTTCAAAATTTTCTTCTTATTCGAAAAATCGTCACATCAAAACATTATAAACAATATAAACCTACCATACAAATACTAAAAAACTTTTTTATAAACATCATATATAGTATATAGGCCCAATATTAATAACATCGGCTGTGAATTACGTAATTATAAATAAAAAAATTAAATCTAAGCAAAAATATTTTATAACCGTTCCGTTGCAAAAAGTCGATGTCCGTTTGTTATATATAGAGGATAATGTATAAGCCCAATGTTGATAACATCGGCTGTGAATTTATAACCATACTATTATGTAATAAAATAAAAATTACAAAGATTATATCCGTTATTATAATGACCATGAAGACTAAATTTGGAGGTCACGATTTTCGAGCCCAAGAATGATTTAAATAGTGATTATAGCCGTTATTTTAATGGGCATACAGGCTAAATTGAAATAGCCAGTAGTAACATCTATTACCCGATCTTTGAATATATTTAATTAATAAAACCAGTTCATTTATTATTGTCAAAATTACGACATATAGGCAAAGCCAATCCAGGCAGTAGGTAATAAGCATCATATTATAGACGTTAACTGTATACGCATATAAAGACCATATTCGCGAAAAAGTCGCCAGCGTCATCGACACACACAGACACACAGAAATCCGCTATTATATATAGGGGATAGGGGATATACATTATTCAGCATACGATGTAGATCGTTCTAAGATAGGGGTTTTTCAAAAATCTTCTATTGATATTTGTAAATATCATTATCGTCATCGTTGTAGATATGTGTCCTTATAAGATTATCACCCCCAAGATGATGATTTTTCGAAAATTTTTATCGGCATTCTCAAATTTGATGATTATGAAAATAAAGAAATATAATCATCATCGTCATCACATATACTTACCTTATCATTTTCTGAAAATTTTCTATTAAATAATATTTTTGAACGATGTTGTTGCGAGAATAAGAAAATATTATAAAATCATTTTCATAGTCATATACTGCCTATATATTATATAAATCTTTCTAAGAAAGGCTTTTCCGAAAATTTGATATTGACATTCACAAATTGAATGATTATCGAGAAATTCATCATCAATCATCGTCATCGTCATCGTATGTAGCTTTATGTTTATCATAGCTTTTACAAAAGTTTTTTTATCGATGTTGTGAAAATAAAGTAATCATAATCATCATCAAATTATTTCACAACGATAATTCACAATTGCATCCATCTACTGGTCGTGTCATTCGTCGCTTAGCATTGATAATCAGCAGATTCGACAAAGTTAAATTGTTTTCAATATCATAATATGCTAATGAATGCATCGATAAAAAAATTCCATATAATAACATTTCCGATCGATTTTTTTGCATATGTTGCATTATTAGTGCCATCTATGAGCAAACCAACACGTTTATCAATCAAATATTTGAAGTTTGACGTTTTGTTTCGCTCTTATCAGTGGTGTAATACGATAAAATAACATTACAATTGAAAGACAATGATTTCGATTTCGATAGCAATGGATATTATTAAGTGAAAAAAATTATACAATAAAACTATTCAAGCTGGAACGAAAAAAATTATATATCAGATTGCAGATTATCTGGGTCAATCAAATGCATTGATCTTTACCATGAAAATAATAGTTTGTACTAATAATAAAATCATCCATGTCATAAATTGAAAAAAAAAAAACATAACAATGGATTACGTTTATCAAATGAAAAAATAATTTTTCAATAATATTATCTAATGTATAATGTAGATAAATATCGTGTTCTATTATATACACTCTAATCGTAAGAATACAATTTCAAAGAAACATTATTAACTGATTCCATTTGTATATTTTCAGCCAATATTTTGCAATGATTCGAATACAATTTCCAGAGTTCTTCCGATCAGCAATATACTTTTTTAATGGATTCTTTTCTTTCTTATCCACACAAAGAGGTTCGTATCTTTTGATAATTTCAAATACATCAATAACTTTTATATGAAAATTTAATTAGATTTATATTTTTTTGAACAGCAAATCGTTTCACAAGCATACCCAAAAAGTATTTTCCAGATGAGCAACAAAATAAGGATATTATAGAGTGTGAAGTTTTGTATGAGCCCCCGCCTGATAAACATCACACAGACATAATTATCATTCATGGATTACACGGTATAAATTCATATTGTTCTAAATTAAATTTCTAATAGTGAGAACTTAGTAATAATAAATATATTTATTTTTAAGGTTCTACTTATAAAACATGGAGACAGGGTCTTTACAAATGTGATGAAATACAAAAGATTCAACTTCGGCAACACATCCCATTGACGCCCAAAGTGGAAGAAATCAACATTTGTGCAAAATGTAATTCGTCTATAAACAATCAAAGTATGCACAAAAATATCAACTCAGACAGTGATGAGTTTTTTGAAGAAAATTCAAATAACAATAGAGAATATTATTCTGATACTATTGACGGTTTGAAAGTTTCTTCGACTTTTGATTCAAATGTCGTTGACGACGACGACGAAATTTACTTCAGTAATATAAATTTAATTAGAAATAGTTTTATGAACGATGAATATTGCAAATGTGGTAATTTTTCAACAATGAATTCTATCGTTTGTGAATCATGGCCACCTAGGAGAAATTGTGATGTTAGTTTTATGCCTGAAAAAGTCTGTGATTCAAATTTAGATATAAATGAAAAGTATAAGTATTCTTGTATGTCTGACAATAGCAAGAAATGCAAAAAAAAACGAAACTCAATGGGGGATGGGATTAGAAACGAGAACGAAGATTGTTTCATAAGCTATTCGTTTGAAAACGAAGAAATATTTCCTTTCGAAGAACCATATTTTCAAACGACTTCTTACAAATATTCTAATTCCTTTTCAAACTCGAACGGATTCAAAGAAAGTTTTGAAACGGAAATAACAAGACAATCTTTGAAAGTTTGCAATGAAAGTTCCGACGATGCTAATATGACAATGTTCAACAATTTAATTGGCAATCAACAAAATGTGAATTATTGCAATTGTGTTAACAAACCCAACGTTAACAGAGATGAAATAAATATAGGATGTTATTTGAAATATGAAGACATCTATGGAAACGGGCCCAAATTATTGAAGCAAGTCTTGTTCTTATTTCGATTTTTGTTGTCTTTCGCTAAAGAAGCTTATAGCCTATATAAGAAGTTATGGTATTATTCAAATTGCAATGAACAATTATCTAGTTGTTGGCCTCGAGATTGGTTACCATTAGACTGTCCGTATGCGAGAGTAATTTCCATTAATTATACGACATTTTTATGGAAGCCTATCTGGAACAAGAATTGCCATAGGTTAGTTGAATAAATAAATAATAGCATTTTAAATATAACTTCTTCTCAATATCAATAATTTGATATTTCAGAATGTCGTTACAAGAAAAGTCGTTGGAAATGGCGAGACAGCTTCAGAATTTAGGAGTTGGAAAAAAACCGATCACTTGGGCAGCTCATTCCAAAGGGGGACTATTCGTCAAACAAATGTTTATAAATTGTAAGAATACATTTAGATATATTTTTAATTTAATTACTATATTTTTAATTATAATGTTTATTTTTATAGCGAAACATGAACGTGATGGAGTCTCACCGGATTTGTTTGACAATACGCAATCTATGGTTTTTTATTCTGTTCCTCAACATGGATCGATTTTGGCTCATTTTTTTACATCACCGTTTGTTACACCTTCCATTGAAATAATGGAAATTCGAACAGGTAATTAAAAAATTCTACTTTTTCCTATTTAATTTTTCGTTATATAATATAAGGTAATGCACAGTGGTTGACCGTGTACCAATAATTGACTACTTCACAGAAAAACGTAAAAATTAAAATTTTCAAAGACGATAATCTTTCCGAAAGGGTGCGATAGATTAGCTGTTTATTACATTTTATCTATCGTATCCTTTCCAAAAGATTATCATCTTTAAAAACTTTAAATTTTACTTTTTTCTGAGAATTAGTCAACCACGGGTGTTGTTACCTTATAATTATTACTTAATCTAACCTAACTAATGTTTTTTTTTTACTTTCAGGTTCTCAAATGTTAAGAAATTTACAAAACGAATTTCAAGAGGCTTTGAAAGCCTCCAAGCACACTAGAAAAAATAATACCCCACCTGTTATAATGTCGTATACAGAAACGATTCCGACGAATATGTCAGGCGTATTATTGCAAATCGTATTTCCAACATCTGCTGGTAAAATATACTCACATTATGAATTATTTATTATTTGTTTCTTTATATAATTTGGTTTTTTGATTTAGATCCAGGCGTTGGCGAACTATATGGCATACCGTTGGACCATAGAATGATTTGTAAATTCGCATCCAGAGAATCGGTGTTGTATAAAGACCTAGTGGAACTAGTCGAAAGAGCTCGCGAAGTCTCACCATGATAAATTATTATTCTAGGATTTTAAAATAATTTTTCACCAAAAGGTGAAAGTAAAATTTGAGGGTTTTTAAATAGAATTTGAATTAATTATGAAATAATTTCAAGTACCAAATAATTGCCATACATTTTAGAAGTTTACCGTTTTGTTTGATTGTTAAAAGTTTATGTTTATTACCATTCCAATAGTTTATTAGGTTTAGTTGAATTTTTATGTAGGTTTTAATATTTCAATCGATTATGGATCATTTTCAAAGGTTTATGTGTATTGTAATGAAAATGTATTATCAAACCTAAAAGACCTTTTTATGATCAGCAAAAATATATTTTCATGTAAAACAGTTATAATGAAAATGTATGATTGATGAAAGTATATTTTTAATAAAAATAATTTTTACAGAAACAATTCCATGTCAAAATTCGCTTTAATTTCAACATTTCATATAAAAAAACCTAACATTATATCCAACTTAACCTTTTTTCTGATCAGTAAAAATATACTTTTACTCATAATACATTATCACTATACATACATATATCTTTTCATTCAATACTTGTGTTTAAAATATTATTAAGTAGACAACTTGATTAACTACTAAATATTTTGAATATAAAGTCCTTGATTAGTTGTTATTATTATAATCATATTTTAAATCATTAAAAGTTTGACTATGTAAAGTAAAATAGAATAAATCAGCTAGTACTTAACGTAGTAAAAGCCATGAAGTATTTGTTCTGTGATACTTTAAAAATATGTTTTTATTCAGTCGTCTCATTGGGGCATTGTTTTTACTTTTATACCAAAATATAAATCAAAAAATATTACCGTTATTTTTATAATATCACCGGTATTTAAAATACCATTTGACATTATATGGAAACTCATAAACGGCTTTTCACAAAATTAATCGTTTGTATAAATTTTATAAATTTGTTGATTTTGTATTAAAAATAAAATGTAAGATATTTATTGGTTTTTATTTACAATTTTATAAATAATTTACAGCAAAGAACATCCAACGAACAGTAATCTATGAGGCAAAATAATATACCACATTAAACGCTAAAAATTGTTTTAAATTTATAAACACTAATCGCTATTCATTAACAGTAATGAAAATACGATTCAGAATATCCATTTACAGTTTTTTTGATATACATTTGTTCTAGATTGGAAAAATTCTGAATTTTTGCATGCAAAACTTGCAATTACATTAACATTTTACAATTACAATTGATAGTTTTTGATAACAATGATTTATACAGTATATATATATTTTGGAATGAGTTTATAACATTCAATTAACAATTAAAATAAGTAATGCAATATTCCTTTTAGTAGGTAACTGGATTTCCCTGAAAATAAGAATAATTAGTAAAGTATTATGAATAAAACATGTAAACGAATCAAAATAACAAACCCATTCTCTGGCAATCATGAGGATAGTGTGATTATTTAGTTTAGGTCCGATTAAGGGATTCATTTGCGCCATATAACAACATAACCAACTGAAATGAAAATCGAAATTTGTAAAAAAAAACTATATATGGGTATGAATAGAAAAATATAGATACGTACAATAGCCAACAAGTCGCCCCCGTTAACATTAGAATCACTTGAATTATTCTGCGGAAGAAATGTATATAATGTAGAAAAGTATAATAACAATATGATTTGAAAAGGTCATAACTTATTTTTTTTTTTACAGATTATAAGCAACCATAGAAGATTGAAATGGCCACATATGATATGTCTGAAAATGAGTAAAATTCATCGGGGTTGCATATTCAAGTGAAAAATCAATTATTGAAACTCAAAGAAAAGATTTTGATTTGATAATGAATGATGAAACTCGTTTTCGTTTTAATGGGTACATTAAAAAACAAAACTGCTGATTTTGAGGAACTGAAAACTTCAGGGAAACACATCATCTCCAAAAATGTACTATAATATTATATTTGCTGCAACGTTCTTTTTTTTTACATTCAATAGAATATGAAAACCTAATCGATGATAGACATCATATGTGATTATAATAATCTCCAAAAGATGCTCTATAATCTGTAAATGAAAAAGATTAAAATAAACAAGTTGACTTTTTTTTAATTCTTTAGTTTTTCAATGGTCTTCGTGTATCTGTCGCAGTTCAAATGTAAACTTTTGTTTGTTTACACCCATACTAATTTGGGTATACCCAAACTATTGATTTTAGTTTGAATTTCAACTTTCAAATTTTACCTACACATAATTGTGTCTAAATTAAAAACGGACGTTATAAATATTATGGTTGGGTTAGTGTTTTAGCTTAGCGTTGTGAAAATGTGTTCAAAAGAAACTCTCTAATGTAAGTTCAAACTGACACGACGTATAGACACTACGCGTATTATTTGTTGGCATACCAATTTCCACCTTATTGATATTGAGCATAAGAGTGTTATCTCAGTGCAAACAACTTAAATTGTCGTACCACATTGACAATCGGACTAGAACTGTTACAAGGTGTATAAACAGACTAGTTTGTTGGTGCATAAACGAAGAGGACACTCAAATTGCAACATATCGACATCATCAATGACAATCAGTTAGTTATCTACTACTGGACAAGATCTATACAAATAACGTTGAATATATATTTGAACGAAACGAAAAAAGAAAGTGGTTGGAGCAGAAAATGTATGATAATGGTCGGAAACGAAAATCCTTTTGAAGTAGAGAATTTAGAGTCACTTCAAAATGTGAACTAATGAAATTCTATTAATCAATTGATCAAAATTTTTTTTTAACTGATGATTTATCCATTCGTATTCTGTAGAAAGGTACAAATATCGTGTTCTCTCGAAAATAAGACCACTCCAAAAATAAGCCCTACCGTGATTTTAAGAATTTTTTCAATCCTATCCCGTAAATAAGCCCTACCCTAAAAATAAGACCTATTGAGAAAATTTTCGACATTGTGGTATTTGTGACTGGTTATGACAGTGGTTCTGATTCAGTGCTTTATACATGAAATTAAGATTTTGTACAAAAATATATTTTTTAATTTTATTTCTTTGACTATATGTAGTTTAATCTTTTAAATTTTTGATAAAACTTATATCAGCATATTTTTGTTCGACTTCTTACCCTGCGATTTTTTCATTAATCAAAACTTTGTATTTTATTAAAAAAAGCGTTCGAACTATTTATTTATGAGCAAACCATTGTTGAATGAGATATCACACGTACTTACAAACACAAATTGTCGTATACACGAACTTTTTTTCTCAAAAATAAGCCCTAAAACGATTACTGGGTAAAAATTTAATATGAGACAGGGTCTTATTTTAAGGAGAACACTATACATAATCCAAGATCATATAACCTAAAACCAAACTAGTACATACTAAAACTGAACCGAGAGACAGTTAGATCAAAATAAATCAAATCCCCTATATATAATAGCGGATTTCTGTGTGTTCATCTGTTCGATAACGCTTGAAACTTTTTCGCGAATATGGTCTTTATATGCGTATACAGTTAACGTCTATAATATGATGCTTATTGAGTAATGCTTCTGGCTTCGCCTATATGTCACAAACAAATAACAAATGAACTATTTTGATTATATTAATTAAATATTCAAATCGGGTTACACAATTCGTAAGGTGACCATTTTTTCCAAAATAAAAATCAGTACACATTTTAAAAAAATTCATGGGTTAGGGATTGAATTTTCCTGTATCACATTTTTTTAGTAATACGTTCATTATCAAGTTTTTGGAAAGGAAAAAAAAATTATGTTTTACCCCAGGCGCTAAATACTCTCGCTATACCACCACATTCACTTATATATGAGTAAATCTGTACTGATTTTATTTTATCAGGACAAGGCCCAAAAAATCAGTACCGTACTGATAAAACCAGTACCTTTCTGATAAAATCAGTACGAATGGTCACCTTACAATTCGGGTTCACACAATCGAGTTTTCACATTTTATCGTTTTCCGTTTCTTAACAAAACCACAGCCGATGCTATTAACATCGAGCCTTTATACTAGTAATACATAAAAATCATACAAAAAGATCCATTTTATTGAAATTTTCACAAACATCAGTTCGGAGAGAGACACTCACCCTCTGTTGGGCCCTTTAGGGGTGATGATGGGCAAGACGATGCCCACCACCCCCCACAGGACTGTGAAGACGATGAAGGATATCGCAGAGGCGCCCATTTTTCCCGGTTTCGGTGTTTCTTTTGAGGTTTTGTCGATCCGAGGAGATGACGCTCGCTAGTCTCGCCGTCTGTCAAATGTCACATGACAGCACGGGATCGATAAGTCACATGATCATTTTTCGCACTGGCAATGTTTGTTTTATTGTCGTTTTGCACCTTTGCAACGGTGTTTATGGCAAAAAATGAAATGGTCAGAATTTTGATCGGAATATTTTGGTCAGAGTTTTAATCTAAAATGGACAGAATAAATTTATGAGTCCTCCCATTTCGATGGTGGACTTAGGGCTGCCAACATTTTGTCGGCGAAATATAGTACTTTTCAAACTAAGCCATAAAAAATATAGGACACTTTCAAAAAAATATAGGACACATACAAAAAAATATAGTGTTTTATGGAAAAGGCAAAAGATGAATATTCAGAAGAAAAATTCTTTTATCAATTTACGAAATTGATAAATGAAAATTGGATCAATTTATATCAAGAGTCTTCTGCCAACGATTTGGTAACCAATATCTTTCTTGTTTATGAAATTCTGTGTTTTTGGAGGCTATGAAGTCATCAAAAGCCATTAATCGCTTGGATTGGTGAAATATTTCTGGCAGAGGAATGAATCTAAATTTAAAAAAAATGATAATCGGTTGCAGAATAAGTAAAAAAACAAGCAGGTGTCTCATGTTTTGAATTTTTATTTTAGTTAATTTTGAATCATTCAAGAGGTATGAGAGATGTTTAGACTTGAATTCATACAAACAAATTTCATGTAAATTTCTTATCGATAGCATATCGTTAAGGGCAGCAGTTTCCAACATTTTTGCTACTGCACCTCCCCAAAAAAATTTTTTCTCGTATATCCCTATTTTTTATTAGATATAAAAACATCTAGTGATTTAGTGCTAAAAACAAGCAGTGCCGGAACGCTCAATTTTTACACTTCCCACCTCAAAGCAAATTATTTTCAAGTTTTTTTGAAATAACTAAGTAATAATAATTTTAATTTTAGACATCCAAATCTGGGATACCTGAGGTACTGAGCGGCAAATGTCTTAGAATTATGCAAAATAAGTAAAATGGCGCCGCAGACAATTTTTTTTTTCCAAATGTTTTACTCGATCAAATTGAATCACCAAAAACTATCGATCTACTTAATTTCTACTAACAGTCTTTTTTCTTTGGTTAATTTATCAATATTTCCATAACAAGCGATTGTAGATGCAAGGTAAAATGGCGCCGCAAGCAAAATTTTTTTTCAAACATCTTATTGTTAGTCGATCAACCAAGTTAGCCTACAAATTAAAAATAAATAAAGAAATAATATTAAAACGAACAAAAAAATACTGTTTACGTATTGTACCCCCGACAACCTGCTTTTGATTGAGTAAATTTTGGTTGTTCAAACGTTACAACGCAATATACATATAAACAACAACAACGAGGCGTGTAAAATGAATAAATAAAAGCTTTTTCAATAAAAAAAATTCTCAAAAAAAAAAATTCGGATTATTTTAATTGTAAAAATTACATGTCGCACAACTAAAGAAAATTGTTTTGTTAAATTTTTATTTCTTCTTTAGCAAAGTATTATTTTTGAATGGTATAATAATATTCACTAACAATATCACAACTGAACAAACTGCACTTCTTGATGCCTTGGAACAAAACAAATGCGAATAAAATGAACCAGTACAGGTTGAGTGCACCAAAATCAAGTCGCCGCCGCAAGATTTACGGCAAGTATATCAGGAATCTTCTTTCCAGGAATTTCCAAGGCGCAAATAGCTAGAGAAGACCAAAAAAAAGTCGTTCTTCCAATGTCAAAATATGTGAACCGGCAAAACGGGACAAATCAAACAATTTTACAAAAACGACGGGGCGAACGCAAGACATGACGAAAACGGGACTGTCCCGGTGAAAACGGGATGTATGGTCAGCCAACACATACATCACATTCGAAATTATTCTCACCTAAAACAAGAAAAAATACAACTTTCAAACCATCAATAAAAAAATATAAAGAAAATTTGATTTACCTGTATGCTTTAAAAAGGGCGATTCAAATAGCTCTTTCTGGAAAAATTTTTTTCACCTAAAATACAAAAGTTCTACAAACAAAATAAAGCTTCGAAGTATCAATAAAATAATATAAAGCAAATTTGATTTACCTGTATGAGTTACTAAGTGAGTATTCAAATTACTTTTAAGAGAAAATTTTTTACTGCACACGGTACATTCAAAATTTTTCTCACCTAAAACACAAAAGTTTCACAAAAAAATAAAGTTCCGAAATATCAATAAAGCAACTTAAAATAAATGTTATTTACCTGTATGCGTCAAAAAGTGTTTGATCAAAGTGTTCTTTAATGAAAACTTTTTATTGCACACGGTACATTCGAATTTTTCCTCACCTAAAACACAAAAGTTTTACAAAAAAAAAGCAAACCTCCGAAATATCGATAAAAAAATATAAAATAAATTTGATTTACCTGTATGCGTTAAAAAGTGGACATTCAAATAGCTCTTTTGGGAAAATTTTTTATTACATACAGTACATTCGAAATTTTTCTCATCTAAAACACAAAAGTTTCACAAAAAAAAATAAACCTTCGAAATATCAATAAAAAAATATAAAGTAAATTTAATTTACCTGTATGCGTTAAAAAGTGGCGATTAAAATCCTGTTTTGTGGAAAATTTTTTATTACATACAGTACATTCGAAATTTTTCTCACCTAAAACACAAAAGTTTCACAAAAAAAAAATAAACCTTCAGAATATCAATAAAATAATATAAAGTAGAATTTATTTACCTGTATGCGTCACAAAATGTCTATTCAAATTGTTCTTTAATGAAAACTTTTTATTGCACACGGTACATTCGAATTTTTTCTCACCTAAAACACAAAAGTTCTATAAAAAAATAAAGCTTTAAATTATCAATAAAATAATATAAAGTAAACTTAATTTACCTGTATGGGTCACAAAGTGGAGTTTCAAAACACCCTTAGTGGAAAATTTTTTATTGCACACGGTACATTCGAAATTTTTCTCACCTAGAACACAAGTTTTACAAAAAAAAAAAAAATAAACCTTCGAAATATAAAAAAATATAAAGTAAACTTAATTTACCTGTATGCATCCCAGAGTGTAGTTTTAAAACACCTTTTGTGGAAAAATTTTTATTGCACACAGTACATTTGAAATTTTTCTCTCCTAAAACACAAAAGTTATACAAAAAAAAAACAAAACTTCGAAATATTGATAAAAAAAATGTAAAATAAATTTGATTTACCTGTATGCGTAGAAATGTGGTGACTCAAATAGCCCTTTTGGGAAAATTTTTTATTACATACAGTACATTCGAAATTTTTCTCACCTAAAACAGAAAAGTTTTCCAAAAATAAAAACCTTCGAAATATCAATAAAAAAATATAAAACAAACTTAATTTACCTGTATGCATCACAGAGTGGAGTTTCAAAGCACCCTCCGTGGAAAATTTTTTATTGCATACGGTACATTCGAAATTTTCCTCACCTAAAACACAAAAGTTTTACAAAAAAATAAACCTTCGAAATATCAATAAAAAAATATAAAATAATTTTGATTTACCTGTATTCGTTAAAAAATGTTTTGATAAATGCTTCATCAGGCTTATTTTGGTTACATGCACTTCTCCGCAAATTTTGCATATGTAATTGAGGTTTTGATGTGGATAATGTTGCAATAACAAGGAATGGGAATTGAATACATCTTTAGAAACTTTGTCACTTTTTCCACAAGGCTTTTCATCAGGGTTTTGTGTTTTAGAATTAGATTTATCATTTTGAAAATCAATTGAAAAACTTGTTTTTGTGTTTTTATCACTTTCGAAATCTGATTCTGACTTTGACTCAATAGATTTTAAATTGCTACAGTCATCGATTAAACATTCATTTTTGACAACAAATCCTAATTTAAGATTTAAATAGTCACTGCTACAATTTTCTTTGTATACTTTTTCGGCTGAAATGATGAATGAAATCAGTAAAAAAATACAAATGAAAATGGAGAATAGGACTCTATTTCGGAGCGCATGTTTGCTTTTATGTTCAGTACAGGAAAATTTAATATACCAAAGTCCTTTTCTTTGAAAGTTTCTCTAATAATGGCTATTTTATATAAAAAAAATTAAAGACAATTTGGTTTAATATTGATCACACCATATAATTTTAATTTTCACACAAATTAATGTGTATAGAAAACACAAACGTATCAAATGATAATGCTTACTTGAATGTTTGGAATAGATAAAATAATCCAACTTGTGCTTAAACTCGAGCGTCCCGTTCAACTGCTTAATACATATTTCACATATTTTCAAATTTTCACTGACCCTTTTTACCTAGAAAAATAACGTATTGATACATAATCTTATCGGTGACACAAATTTTGAATATTTTACATTTAATTAATCGTTACTTGTATATTGAAACAATTCATTATCATAGAAGGATATTTTGGAGTGCTTTCGTCTTTTTCAAACATGGGTCTTAAGTTTTTATTTCTAGAGCAAAATGCACAGTCGACGAACGAGAAACATTCTGACTTTTCACGTTTTATTTCCATCTTTCCACTTAACTTTTGTTGCTAACTATAAAAGGAAAACAATGTTAGAATTAAAATTAACAGAAAGTTAACAATTTGAAATAAAATAGAAAAATTTGAATTCGAGAATTTTTACAGTTTTGTGAAAACTTACTCAAAACAAGGTAATTATTACGAACGAGGATGGCGTACCCAAATAGAAGACCAGCTGTCAAATTGGGCGAATTTGTATCCAGTGTAAAGTGAACCTACACTATAACGTAACATGATGACATGTTTTACTGTTCCAGTAAGTTCACACTTGATTTGAATACCTGATTGAATAAGATACGTTCAGCTTTATCCAACAATGCGTTCAGTAATAAATACGTTCAGACTTTTGACCGAATAAGATATGCGCAGTGGTGTAGTACTAAAAAAAAGTTTGAACGCTATACATATAGGGAAGAAGTGGCACGAAAGAGCCGTTTTCATTTACTCGGCAGTTTTTTTTAACGAATCGTGCAGATCTTAATGTTTTACGATAGTATCACTAGCCAGATATCACCCACAATAAATTGACGGCTTACTGAAAATAAATAGCACCGGTACGACGTTTTGAAGATTTCGTCGCCGTCAAAAAAGTTTTGAGTTCATTTTATTTGTTTTTTAACTTTTATACGTACAAATTTAATAATTATATGACTATACTATAACTTTATAAATATAGGGGAGAAGTGGTATGAAAGAGCCAGTTTTAAAAAAAGAGAAAAATAATATTGAGATATAAATAAATAAATAAACTGATGTAGTAAATAATTGTTCATTCATTTATGTAAGTAATGACATGGAATATTTTCCAAAATTCTAATATACTAAAATATACTACAATATACTAATATACTAATATACTTAATATACAATATACTAATATACAACAAAACTAAAATAAACTACAACAATTTATTTATTAATTTATATATTTCAATATTATTTTTCCCTTTTTTTAAAACAGGCTCTTTCATGCCCCTTCTCTCCTATACAGTAGTCCTTAACGGAAATACGTTCCTGAACCTCGGTCGTAATTCGAATCTGTATAATAATTTTTTTTTCGGTAGTTTTACTTACTTTTATTATTATAATACAATAATGAAATAATCCCCTATCCCCTATATATAATAGCGAATTTCTGTGTGTGTGTCCGTCCGTGTATTCGTCCGTCTGTCTGTGTCGATGACGCTCGCGACTTTAAAATGATCGACCCGTCGATCCTCTATATACATGTATATTTCTTCATGCGTATATGGCCTTTATGCGTATACACTTAACGTCTACAATATCATGCTTATAAAATCGTCTCTATTGACTTATGCAATACGTCGATTACTACGCTGTGGAAAAAATATTTGAATCCCCTATACATAAATGTATTTAATCACCGATGACAGATGTCTGTGTCAATAACAAATGAACTGGTTCTATTTATTAATTAAATAAATATTAAATATATTCAAATCGAGTACGGGCATCGGGTAGCCTATATGTCACAAACAAATAACAAATGAACTATT
>JAOXNN020207965.1:0-19633 GCA_028571205.2 Hydropsyche betteni | reverse complement strand
AGGGTCTTCTCGCCCCTACTCAGTCGCTTGAGTAAGCCTGTAATCTTTTTCATTGCAGAAGTGGTTTAGTGGTTTTTTGTGCCCCGCCAACGGATCAGGCGGACGGGGCGGAGGGGGTTATAAATCTTCTTCGAAAGGCTCGAGTCCTTCGTCGAAAATATACTCATACTTGTCAGGCGCAAATGCACTTGTAAAATCAACGTACATACAAAACTCATCCACTTCTACGATATAACATCCATCGTTATACATGACATATCCTTCTTCGTATATGGTTCGTATAAGTGTTCTTCCATCTTCCAATATAGATGAGGCCAGTTCACAAGGGTTGTTAATAGTGCCATTGTTACACCCGCAAATATCGGACATTGCTTTTAGTGCTCTGTTAGCCAACTTCCTATTAGAGTTTAATTTTTCTGTATAAATATGTGTTGCCTTTATCATAGTAGGTTTTTTAGTGGTTTATATTCGTTTTGTGGTTGTTGTTGTGACAAAGGTAGGCAAAAAATAATTAACTCCAAATCTTTTTTACTATTTATGCAAAATAAATTTTAACTATTTTGTAAGTCGCTGAGTATCAAAAGAAAAGCGGAACGCAAAAAATGCGCCCCGCTGTAAATAATTCTCAAATGTTAGCTATTTGACCTCGATGTACTCCCCCCACACGATCTGAGTGTGAGGGTTTTTGCTCACGATCTCCTGCCGCACCCCCTTAGTTCCGAATCGTATGCCTAGGAACTTGAACTTGGGCACTCGGTGAAGGACTTGAAACAGTGTGTCCCGAACGGCTATATCCAACCCTAGGTCGTCACCCGTGAGAGTGCCAACTATATCAATGTAGGGTGTATGGTGGTCAATCCTGCCAAACTGCCGCACTGTATCGGTCAACCTTATGGTATCGGTCACTACCTTAGTCACTACCTTATAATGCCCCTCCGTTGCCGTTGTAGCAACCGTTGTGGCTCGCTTTAACCTTATACCCATATCTTTGATCAGAGCGGCGTCATCGTCTCGATAACGCTTATATTCGTCTAGGGTCAGGGTGAGCGTTCCAATAGATAGTGCACTCAAGCTATCACGCACCCTGTGAGCCTCAACCTCGGTTAGTAGTGTCTCTTGGTTGCGCTCTAGCCGTTTCCGCTCTGTACGTTGACGACTGCAGCTATCAATTGATACAATTAAGGCTACCACTAGGATAGCCATAATTATAGCGATTAATCGTTTCATTGCTCGATCTCTTTGAACGGAGCAGGGTCAAGGCAATTCTTCTGCCCTAGGAACTCTTTGCCTTGTGTCACGTCGATATGCAGGTGAGCCTTGTATCGCACCCCCGCTGCCGTCTGCCCAGTGTCTCCCGTGCGGGCAATGAAGGTCAATCGGTTGACCTGGTCACCCACTTTTAGTCCAGGTGCAAAACTATGCAGATGCAGGAATCGCACCAGCAGGTTGCGCTCAGGGTAATATACCACTAGGTAGTTACCAGCGTCGGGTGAGTTCGGTCGAACTTTTTGCACCACCCCGCCGTCGAATGGTGAGAATACCTTAGCGCCTATGTACACACTAATATCTATGCCGCCGTGGAATCCACCTTTGCGGTCACCATAAGGTGAGGTTTTGTGCCAGTCGCCCCCGTCGTGCTTGCTCTCTAGGAACGAGAATTTCTCGCTTCGGTTCGTGATTGTCATTTCTTATCAGTTTTGGTTTTTTTCTCTGTTTTTGGTTCGTTGTGATCCTCGAACTCCTCTAGTGATGGTAATGGCTTGCCGTTGTTGCGGAGAGCCTCAGATAGCTTAGGTATCTTTTTGATAAATTCCACTGCGATAACGTAGTGTAGAAACTTGATCATCAGACTTTTAGGAAATATCCTACCTAGGTTCTCTAGGATTGTCACGATTTCGATCCAAGCGATTACCCACGCCTCAACCTTTACGCAATACAGAGTACCCATAAGGAATCCCGAACTAGTCGCCTCGGTCGAAGAGGTTAGATCTATACAGTGCAGTAGTACTCCTACCACTAGGGTTAGCACAATCACCCCAGCATAGATTATAATTTTGCCAAAACTCCGTATCAACCTTTTGGAGGGTTTAATGCCCCGTCCACCCACGTTGCCCGCTGAGAGCCCCGTTAGGAACTCGATACCGACTAGCAGTAGGGCAAGGGTGAGGGTGAACGCTGCGGCGTCAACCGACATTGTAAAGGTCGATACGAAGATAATGGCCAGAGAGTTGAGCCATCCGAAGACTTTATCCATTTATTTTTCGGTTAATTCTATCACCCCAGCATTGTAGTATCCAAAGTAGTACTACAATGATGATCCCCATATTAAGGGTCATTTTCCAAACCTCAACACAATGCGCTGAAACGTCTAGGAAAAAGAGGTTAAAGAGTGTTGTCGCCTGTACGGCATAAAAGGTTGCGGAAATGATCTTAGTCTGGGTGCAAGATTTGAACAAAAACGCTTTTAGTAAGAAAAACATACCTACCACGTTCATAATCAGAGTAACGAATAGTGGGTAGTAGTATGTTAGGTAGTGGTCGCCATAATCTGCGATCTGCGCTGAGTTATCTGTTACGAAAATCGTAGACAGTAGCTCCAGCAGGGTGATCACGAAAATGGTTGCGGCGCAAAGTCCTTCGAAGAACTTTTTGCCGCGGCGGGGTTGCTGTGTTTCAGTTTCAATCTGAACAGAGAAAGCATCTAGCGAGTCGCTCTTTGGAGGCTTTACCTCGGTTGGTAGTCTTGGCATAGCGGTGTGTTTTTGGTTAGTAAATAGTTTCTGCGTCAGTCTTGACTACTTTTAAAACCTCGTTTAGGAACGATTGGATTTTGACGTACTGTTCCTGTGGGGTGTCGGGTGGGAAGGTGTACGATACTGCGCCGTTTGCACTCCAGCTAGCGGTTGCTAATGCAGTGGGTGCGTTGTACACTTGCGGTGCGGTACTGTCTGGCTGCTCAGCTGCTTGGGGTGTTCCCGTTACGTTCAGGCTGATTGAGTAGAGTTTGCCGTTTTGCAGCATTGAGTAGGCGGTGCATTGGAGCTCGCCATTGGCGAACTCCTGCTTTACTTTTGCCTCTAGGATTTGGTGAGGCTCGTAGGTGAGTGTGTTTTTCATTTTGTTAATTGGTTGTTAAAAGGTTGTTAATTGCTCTATTTTTTTTCCACCATAAAGGTATATTCACCATTGTAATACCACATCGTTAGTATATCATTAGCGCCCATCTCCCAAGCAGGGACTTGATTACCATTATTGTCGTACATTTGAGCACCTGTTTTGCTCGTAATGGCTATTTTACCGGGGTGTGAGCGTGCCATCATAATTTTGAGCTCAAAGTTAACAACTTTTCCTTTTGCCAAAGCATTAATCTCAGAAGCGGTTGGTAAATATACTATCAAGTTAGCTATTGACCCATTGTTGGACGTGAATACGAACGTGCTCGTGTCCCGGATCTTAGACCCCATTAGGTTAGTTCCTGCAGCGCCTATATACTCGTCATCCCAAAAGTTGTGCCCGCCAACGCTGTGAACGTTGCCATTGTTGTCCCAGCTTCGTAAAGTATAGAAAACACTAGGTGCGTTAACTGACCTAGCCTTAGTTATAAGAGCATACCCATCATCTGCATTCAGTTCGAAGTTGGCTAGTGCATCTGTGCCAGCGACTGCAGGCAATACATTAGTACCTATCGCGGCAAAGTTAGTAGAATTTCGGAAAGCGATAAAGTCATTGTATAGGCTCATCCCATTGCCACCCGAGGATGTACCTAGACGATTGTTGCCTATTTCAAAGCCCCCGATCAATCCTTCGGTGCTGATTAACTTTCCCGAGAAACTGCCCGAAACTGCCTCAATATGACCCTTAGCAATAATGTTAGTGAAACGTGCCTCACCAGTCTTGCCGTCGATATAAGTAACCGGTATGTTATCTCCATCTTTAGCCTGAGACTGGATCTGATCACCAACCACAACAAAACTACCCAAAAAGCCCCCCTCAATCACCACCAACTTAGCATACAACTTATCAAAGCTCCCGCCAAATGCCTCCCAGTGTGCAGGATTCCAAGTCTGAGATACCAAACCATCAGGGCCAGTATAAAGATACCCAGCCCCTTGACGTGTCACCATATCACGACGCTTCGGATTGTTGTACAAAGTCAAAAAGTCAACATACTCCCCACGGTCAACGATCGTCTTAATAGCCTCGGCCAAAGCAGCACTAGATTCCGCCTTAGCGTCCAAAGCCTTCTGATTCGCCTCCGCAATCAAAACATCAGTTTCCTCAGGTGCAACCGTCCAATCAGTCGCTTGATTGCCAATTTCTAGTTTGATCCTTAGGGTTGTAGGACACTCGATATTTTTCGTGACTATAACGAGCAAAAAGTCTGTGCATGTTGTGTTTGCTAAGCTTCCGACATTAAGAATCTGAGTTCCAGAAGATTGATTAAATACGAATTGCCCCTCGTTATAAACTTCTATATACATGTAAGCATACCCTTCTATAACCTCATGTATCTTAAAGGTAAGATCGTTAAAAAACAAGGAAGGGTATTGTGTCTTGTGAAAATGTTGCAAAACAGTGTTCGCGTTGACCCTTGAGTAAAGTCTCCTTGCATAGTTCCGACCCCCGATCTGAAGTGATGAGATCCCCTCGCCATCCGCTCCCTTAGCTACTTTCAAAGTCCAATCAGTGCTAGCCGCCGAAGGCTCTGCCGTCGTAGTGGTCTCGGCACAATCCCATATACTGCCATTGTGCGAAACTCGATCATTCTTATAGCAAGTGCGCACCCCGTCAACCTCGGCAATGTTCAACCAAAAACCACGATCTGCGGGTATTGAATAGGCTATACCATTGCCCGACCGCTGCACGAAGAACCCCTCTTGGTAGTTCGACCCACGAATTACGTTGGTAAAATTCTCGGCAATTGGTAAGTTCCCTGTTAATGTTCCAAAGTTCAACCCCTTCAGGTTGCCAGTAGCCTGCGCAATGTTTTCGATACCAATAGTATGGTCATCAACATTCACATAGTAGAACATCGCTGGGCGTGATCCATCGATAAAGATTGAGTTTTGACGCTCCACGTTGGTTTTATTTCCCGTGCGCACTGTCGTCAAGTCTTTACGGGGTGCGGGTGATCCCATATCAATGGAAACTCGCAATTGATAGGGCGAAACTACTTCCAACACCCTCATTCTTACAGTCTGAAACTCAAATGCACCATTTATCTCGTCTAGGTAGATACCCTTCAATAGGTCGTCGAGCTTAAAGGTGCTGCCACCACCACGATCCTCCGCAATGGTGATCAAACGCTGCCCAGCCTGTCCCGAAACGTCTGCCACACTCTCGATTATGCCATTGTCCGTAATCCATGCCTCGTTGTTGAGAACTGTAACTCTATTTTTGATCAGCTCTGGCACAGTGACAGATTCTCGAACTATAATCCTACTGATCTCCAGTGTCCATATATCAAACTGATCCTTCGTGAGCCCAAAGCCTTTCAAAGACGCCTCAAAGTCCGCACTTACCACTCCCTTGGCTAGGGTCATAAGCTCATCAAATAGAGTTGCCCGCAAAACCTCAAGGTACTGCTGGTGAGCCACAAACTCCTTGTTCCATATCGCCGCATCGAAACCCGACAAAGTGAGCGAACTCCAAACGCCCATTGCATCATTAACAAGTACTTTAACCTCCTGATCTTTAACCACTTCACCACCAAAGTTGGTGTAAGTGCCCGCCGTACCCGCTAGGTAAAATACCTTACCATCGGGCGTCCCTGGGTTCGTATTAGGCTTCGCCTCACCCATATACACAGCCCCCGCACCAAGTGCGTCTATAATCTGTATAAGGGTGTTTTGCAAAACCGCTCCCGTAATCTCTTGCCGCCCATTCGGGTAAATAGTGGCTACTACTTCATTCTTTAACTCGTTGTAATTCATCTCGTTCTGTTTGTTTTTTGTTTTTATCTGGTTATGGTGTTTTTTAATTGTAAAAGTCCTCGTTATAATCACGATTATAGTCTCCCTCGCCATAGCTAGGTATGCGCTTTATGACAGTATCACAGGTGAACTCCACGTCTACACTGGCCATATTGCCCTGAGCCAACCACTTGACCCCCGAAACGACAAAAGAATCGCATCGATAGGTGATCCCGTCCTGCTTAATGGTGATCATATCGCTCATCCGAATAGTCTGGATTAGGTCACAAACGTACTCGGCGGCTAGGAAGGTGAACTTATACTTTTTGTACGATATTTGCTTCTCAGCAAAGAAATACCCATCTCGCTTCGTCCCCTCCTCCTCAAACTCATATTCGGGTCGACTAATTTCTCCACAAATATACAAAAAGTTTTGGAAACCATTCTCATAAACTACACGACCCTGCGAAAAAACTAGGTCATCCTCTCCCGACCAGTTCAGCAGAATATTACCCCCACAACTTCCTGCCCATTCTAGAACCTCTGAGTACCAAACTTGCACCCCGTCACTGACCACTACATAAAATTTACCCTCAAGCGGTGCAACGTTCAAAGTGCCATTAGCAAGGTATACTATCACGTCGTAATTGAACGCCTCAAATCGTTGAACGCTCAACCCAGTAGATACGACCGCCTGAGTGATATCCTCCGACCACGACCCATCCACGGCGTGAGCCACAACACTCTGTATCGCCGCCGCCGAAGTTCGACGTATGATCTGAAACGGCGGCAAGGTCTGCACCGGTGTACGCAATGCCACGGTGCTGCCAAATGCATAACGCTTCTTGCTGTCCCAGTAGTCTACAGAGGGGTAGAAGGGCAAGGGTGATAAATTATTGTTGTAAATCATTCTGTATCCTGCTTTAAGGTGATATTGTTGAACCCACTAGATAGATTGGTAGATATTTTTTGCACCTTACCATTACCCAACCCAGTGGTGATAAGGTAGTAAGGGTTTATATTTCGGATAGAAGGCACTTCAATAGTCTGTACCCTGTTCCGCTCAACCCCTCGGGCTGGTCGAACCTCGTTGTTGATCTCTGCCGACCCCGCTGGTAGATCGTACGGGTAGTAATTAGGTATCAGGGTCATAAAGCTAAGATCTGCATTCTGTAGAACCAACTCTTCGTTGTTCACCCGCACCGTCTGAAATGGTAAAAAGTACTGAGCAATCACCCGTAAGCTATCCCACCCCGTTACATCGGCGGTAACCCGAACGTAAGAGGTGCCCGCTGGAGCTGGAAATGGATAGGGCGGCACTGTCTCGAACTTTAGAAAAGTCCTGTTCCTATCGTAAAAACAGGCGATCAGCCCTGCAAACACCGAAATAGTCCCACCCTTGAAGGGTAGGTAGTCGGTCGTGTTACTCCTAGAATTAGGCTCTAAACCTCCTGTCTCATTGAGCAACATTCCTAGGTTGTGATTGCCATCGATCTTAAATATATCACCCCCCTCAGCTGCCAATAGGGCAAAACCATCATTACTCACCGCCTCGGGTGTGAGTAGCATATAATCCACATCGGAGGTGAATCTAGAGATAGTCACATTCTCAATCTTGCCCTGAGTGACGTATTTAGACTTAATGTTGATCGGATAACCCTCGAACGCCTCGGTAACGTCATCCATCCAAGCAAACTCATAACGCTCTGCCATATTAGGCTTTTCAAAAGTCCAATTATTCGAGCCGTAACCCCACGGCTTGTCGAGCAATTTATTTTTTAACGTGGTCGAATCAATGCTTATATTTCTACCCGTGTAGCTCAATCCATTAATGAAGTACTGAGCGTGCTCTATCTTTAGCTTACCCCCCTCAACGTACCAGTAACAGCGGAAACAATCCCTGAGCATATCAAATATACTCTTGAGCGTGACAGGTGCCTTCTGCGCTGGCTGGTCATACTCACCCTTCAATAGATTGGTCTTCTGAGTAATTAGCAGCGTAATGTTAGGGAAAAAAGTGAGCGGGTTTTGCTTTGAGTACAAGAATTGAGAGTACTCAGCCGTACCCTCGTGGGTGACGGTCGAACCTATCTCACGGAGCAAAACGGAAATTACAGAGCTCAACGGATTAGAATCTTTCAAAGTGTACGCTTTGCGACCATACTCTTCAAAGTACGGATCTGTCAAGTCGGCGAGATACCAAATCGAACTATAACGCCACTGTGAGCGTCCAATAGGTCGAAATGTTCTGCCTCCAATATCGAACGGAGGGTTGAAATAATCGCCTAGGTCTGTACGACCCCACTGTGTAGGCTCGCTTGAGTACTCCCGTGATATGTAGGCTACATTCAGGTTATAACCCAAGCAGTATCGGTAGTTACGGTTGTTTGCCACAATATCCTCGGCGGGTATCGGCGTGGTGGTCATATCTAGGTACTTTTCAACGTCCATCAGATAGCGGGCATACACTCTGTAAGTCGCCATCTCAGCACGTGCCGTGCCTGTCGCACCATTGACCCCCACCATATCAAAATCAATATTCTCTTGATCCTCGGTGCTTAAAACCTCATAGTAATACAACGTCCGGCTGTCGACCACCCGAACTAGTGACACTTCAGTGGTTGTACTAAGCATCCCTATATACTTGTACTTAATCACCACCCTGTATCGGTTGCCATCGGTGGTCAAAGTGCCGTTCCACTCCCAAAACTCAGTATCTGTATAGGTCAACCGACCAACATAAATACCCGAAGCGGCGGCGTGTTCACCCTCGACGGTGATACGTACCTCCCGTAACATACTGTTAAGAGAGAAACGATATAGGTTCACAATCTCGTCTAGGTTATCCGTACGTTCTGCATCCTGCTCCCAATACATACCGCTCAGAAAGCACGATACAACGGGGCTGTTCGGTATATAGATCTGTAACAGAGGGCGTTTTGTCACCGTCACGGGCACGATCTCAGGGGCTATTTTGATCAAATCAAACTCCTTCTCTTGACCCGCTAGGATCATTTCGTACGGGTCTTTGGAATCAGCTTGAAAACGCACTATTTTGTCGTCGGCGTTCCACTTGCAATCCGTCTTGCGGAAAACGCCACGGTGGTAGAACTCCCAAGTAATCCCATAGTCTATCGATATTAGAACTAGTAACTCAAAGTCACTATCAAATGGCTGTCTAGCCAACCAGTCGTAATCACGACCGACTAGACTTATCTCACCCACTAGCCTCGAGCGATAAAATCGTTGCCCAGCCTCCAATTCAGTCTCCTTACTAGTTGGAGGTGTTGAAGGCGTAACTGGTTGACCGTTAATGCTGTATTTATACTGTGGTCTCATTGTATTTATGATGTTTTCCTAATTCGACGGGTGTAGTTGCCCGTTTTTTCAACTATGTATGCACCGTCGTCATATATCTTAGTCTGCTTGTTAGCCGCCTCATTCTGCCCCCGAATCTCGACCAAAGTACGCAATATATCCGCATCGTGCCCAGTATTAGCGACCGACCTAGCACCCTCGATATTGAACGCATTCAGATAGGTAGGCATAACCGCACCCGGGTCAAAAGTCCCTCGATTGATCGAGTTAACCAACTGCGGTATCAGACCACGATACTTTGACGAACTACGCTTGGTGAATACGGCAAAGTACTCACCCCCCTCAGCCCGTCGACGGGTGCCGTCAGGCTTCGTCCCTAGGTCAATATCACGACCGCTAGCGTGAGATCCACCCCTGAGCATCTCAACCGTTCCGTCGCCATAACTCTCCGTCTGCTGCTTTGTCATCTGCGTTGCCTTAATCTTTGCTGCTGCAAATGTCCCAAACATTAGGGCAATGAGTGGTATAGCAATGAGTGGGCCAACTGTTTTAAGTATGTTTGCCGCCGCAACGATTAGACTGGAGGCCTGCGCTGCGCTATCAATCGCTCGCTGCTGTTTCTGCGCTCGCTCCCTGTCCTTCATTGCCCTATCCTGTGTCCGCTTCGCTAGATCCAACTCCTTCTGTGCCTGCACGACGTTGCTTGCATATCCAGCATTTCGTGCCTCAATCTCTTTGTCGACTACACTCTGAGCGGCGGAGGTCTCCTTCTCAGCAGCGGAAACGGCTCTGTCTGCCGCCTGTACCTTAGCGTTAATAGTGTCATTAATGCTACTGATCACCATACTGGCGGTGCTGTTGATTGCCTTCTTCTCCTCAGGGGTGAGCTTTACTCCCAATATATCGTACAGATCTAGGTCGTCGGGAACGTTGGCGATCTCTCGCTCAATTCGCTTTATGGTATTTTTGAGTATCTCAATCTCAGTATCGCTCATTTTTTCGTTCGCCGTGGCGTTCAACTCAAGTAGCTTTTTAAGGCGATCTGCCTCCGCCTGCAACTTAAATCTAGTTTTTTCTGCCTCAGTAGTTCGCATCAGATCGAACTCGGACTGAGCCAAATCCTGCGCAATATCGAACTCAAGCAGTGCCGACTGATACTTGCGCTCTTGACGTAACTTGAGTATATCCGCATCGTACTTTTGATTTATATCCTTTTCGCTCAACCGAATATCTGCTGCTAGCTTCTTGTTCTCAGCTAGCTCGATCTCTCGGGACTTGTTGAGCAACTCAACTTTGAGCTCCAACTCCTCTTCACTCCCTTGTCGTGCTAGATCTAGGCGCAATTCAATAGCCTCCTTCTCGCTCTTGAGGCGTTCCATCTCTGCCTTGGAACGGATCTCTGCTTTCTTCTGCTCCGCTTCCGTGAGGATCTTTTTCTCCTCCTCTTGGGCGTTCACTTCGACCTGCGTAATCAATTTACGCTCCGTTTCGGTGAGCTCCCTAACCCCCTTAGTGCGACTGCGGATCTCTTCTAGCCTGCGGGCTGTCTGCAAACGAAGTGCGGCTATCTGCCTCAAAGTCCCGTCCTCGATTGCCTTAATTTGCTCGTCCTCCAACTCCTTGGCCGCATCCTTGATACTATCCTTTGTAGAGGTAGTGGTTGAGCCTCCCGCTGTGCCTGTAGTCTCAGAAGGCTTTATTTTGTCTAGCCCCATTTTAGACAAGGCTGCGTCGTAGGCTTGTGACCCCTGCACGCTCTGGTCAAAGTAAGACTGTGCCGCTTTTTCAGCATCCTTATATGCAGCACTCGCTAGCTCTAATGCCTCCTTTGCCTTGTTGACCTTGCCTTCCGCCTTATCTGTCTTATATAATTGCACCCAGGCAAATTCATTTTGCTGCCTTATGTCCAAGTACTCTTTTTCCAGTTTTGCAACTTCGTCCCATAATCTAGCCGCCTCTCCTTTAGCCTCAATACTCCTTTCGTACTCTTTTGTAGCCAAACTCATTGCAGCCATAGATCTCGCCTTCAATCGCATAGCATCGATAAAAGCAGGAGTGTTAGCCACGAGGATAGTCTCAGCATCTGAAACGCTGTTAACGCTAACTCCCAGCGCATCAAATGCCGACTGATTCTCCTTTATAAACTTTATCTTTGCCTGCAGGTCGTCACCCAAGGCTGCCCACTTGCCCTGTAACGTTTTGACAGAAACAATGGAGGCGGCTAAAGAGACTGCCAACTGGTTGTTGTAGGTCTTGAAATTCTCGGTTGCATTCGTGAGCTTCTCCTGTTCTTTTGCCGCTTCTGCTGCCGACTTGCCAAAACCTAGCATATTGCCTATCCCCTTGATCAGCTCACTGCCATACTTTGCCAACAACGAAACACCCACAACTAGCAGGGTCTGCCAAGAAAATAGACCCTTAACTAACTGCTTCCAAATCGGCACTCCCTTTACACCCTCCTCATTCAACCCCTTTAGTTCCGTCTTTGCCTTCTTGAGTTCGTCGGCAAACATCGTCAAGTTGTTCGATATAGCCAAAAAGAATTGATTAAAGCTATTGGTGAGACTAGGCACCTCACGCACTATCTGTTTGAGTTCTCTTTGTAACCCTGCCGAACCGCTAGCATAGTTTCCTACGTTCAACGTTTGTGGCCCGCTCTCCTTCTGCAACCGTGCCCACTCCGCATATAGTGCCGCCGTCTCTTTTACTAATGCCTTACCCTCAGCCGTGCGTTCACGTTGTGAAGCACCCATCTTATCTAGCGCAATCCTATTCAAATGATACTGTGCAGAAACTCGCTTGAGAGAGCCCTCCTCACTCTCATTCACCTGCACCTGCCACTTTGTAATCTGATTCGCCTCCCTCTTTTGAGCATTCAAAGAGGCTAACTGATCCCTAGTCAAATTTCGCTGTGCGGTTACTCTCTTTTCTGAGGCCTCCAACTCATTTGCTCTCGTCGTAGCCTCGGCGATCACCCGCCGCTGCTCCTCAGTTGCCCCCGTGACGCCCTGAATCTTTGCCTTCGTCTCACTTGCCTCCTTACGTATGCTAGCTTGAAAGATAGCCAACTCCTTGTTGGCCTCCTTTAGTTGAGCGATAAACGTCTCTATCGTGTTGTCGCCCTGTATGATGTCGCTATATGTTAGCGGATTGTTACCTATTGCCATAGCCTGTTTATGTTATGATATTCCCTTCCTAGCCGCCTCCGCCTCACGCTTGCGATCTTCAACCAAAGTCTCGTAGGCGTTGTAATACTCCATCACCGTCATATCCTTAGGCGTGGCTATACTATACTCCTTAGCTAGGAGAAGGCACATCGTTTCAAATGATTTCTCCTGCTGGATCTCCACACCCTCCGAACCTCCACCGAAGTTCATCGGCTTGAAAAATGTTGCCAAATCGCTCTCCAACTTCTCAATCTCTACCGAGTGATCCTCACCCGTACTGATCCCCTCAAGGATCAACATAACCCGCTGCCGCAATATCTCGTAATATGCGTGGGTCTCCCACCGCTCAAAGTGCTTAGGGAAGTAGGTCGCTAGCTCACTATCTATTTTTTTTTTGACCGCACCCAGTAACTGGTCGGTCTCGAACTGTGAAGCTCCACCAAGGAGCTCCAAAACCTCCTGCAGGCTACTATCTGATATGCTAGTTCGATCCACCCCGTCAATGCTCTTAACGAGCACGGCAAACGCCAAGTTCCTAGGAGACACCTCTTGACTAGCCAAGTACACACACTGGCGAAGGTTGTTCAATTCCGCAATGACACTCTGCGTATCCTTTGCCGCGGCAAAGTGCAGAGCCTTATTGATTCGATCGAAAAAACTCTGCAGGTCAGACCCCACGCCGCTCTCAACGAGCAACAAGCGGGTGAACTTGCTATACCTAGAAATAGGCAATTCGTCGATACTGTCGTAAATCTCAACTTTATGACCCGAAATAGTCTCTTTTTTCATAACAATGCACGTGTAATAGGGGTGGAAATGATAGGTAAAAGTAAGCAAAATATATCACATTGCCAAATAGATAGGGGTATACAGACAATAAATGCAGCCCAAAAACCCATACAAAATTGGCACCGTGCCATCTCAGACACCAAACGCCAACCAAAGAGCTGCAAGTACTCTGTAAACCCCCATTTGTCCGCTAAACATATCGCAAAAGTAGCCACTAGGGCTACTATAATCGCCATAACAAGGTACTCTAACATAACGCCGCCCCCCACAATCTAATTTCACCATCGAACCGCACACCACCATAGGGGTGCATCAAAAATTGATTCTCAACCTCCCTTACACCCGGGTAATCCCTGTATATATTCTCTGCCCGGTCATAGATCTTTGATATGGCCAGTTCGCCTGCCGTCATCGGTACCTTAGCCAAAGCCTGCAGGATTGCAGCCTTCACCCCCTCGGTATTACGTTCAACTAGCCATTGAGCATCTATTTTGCGAAAATCATACCAAAATATCAACGATATTGGCACGGTCATTATACCCACGTGGTCACTATGCCACTGGATAGATTGAGGCTCATTGACGTGAACGAACGAATAGTTACCCAAATCGCTTTCAGGGCTAACATCTAGGTAGTCTTGATCACCCGAAAAGCAGGCGGGGAAAATGTAATCCTTACCATTGATCTCTCGGGTTATACGTTGTGCCCGCCCGAAGGCGTAATGCAGCCACGGTAGGTTAGCTTTCAAGCCCGCCTGAAGTTGAACTACACATTTGTCGAGCAAGTAAGGCTCTGATATGGTTGGTATGTTATGCATCGGATTATGAATTAAATACTGATTTTGCGTAAGTGATTATAGCCGCCCAAATATACTGCTCAACTAGCCATTGCACGTTTTCAGCGGTCAAACCAAACGTAGGTAAACCATACTTGTCCACGATATCGTCGGCATAAGCGGTCGCCCCCCGTACCAACATCGCTTGGTCGTCAAATACCACCTCCAGCTCAGAGTAGAATTTACCATTGATGAAGAGGTTAGGGGCATTCGGGTTACGCTTAGCAGAGCGGCTCGTTCGCTTCTTATAAGCTATGTAACCCTGCGCCTCCCTAGCCGTGGCAAAGTATGGATCTTCAGTGTAGTAGGGTCGAATATCCGCCCCGTCCGCTCTAATACCATCACCCAACTGGCTGTAAACTAGGTTAATTACGTCGTCTCGGTTCTGCTCCAGTGACCGACGTATAATGTCGCCTAGGCTATCCTGCACCTCTTTGAGCTTCTCGATTGTCGCCTCGATTGCATTCATTATACACTACCATAACTTACTCCCCGCCTATCGCCACACTTTAGGCAAACGGGGTCAAGTCCCTTAGTATCGATACTCAGAGCCTCGTATGCCTTTTTGAGCTCATAACCCAACCCAGCAGCTCGGTAACTGTCCGTATTCCCGTCTAGTTCGTATAACGCCTCCTGTCGGCTCACGTTCACTTGGTTGCGGTTCACCCGTGCCTCAGGGTTCAATGCCATAGTGCGGATCAAGTTAGCGGAGACCTGTAAAGCCACCACCTTGGCAAAGATACCACGGTTCTGAATTATAAAGTCGGTCAGGTCGCAACCTAGGGATAATTCAAGGTTAATGCCGTAGTTCATATTCGTGTACAGGTTGAGACTAATATCCCACAACTCAGGGTAGGTTGCGAAGTCCTCAGGTGCTTTGGTCTCAAAAGGTGAAACGCCCAAGTGCTCGGATATTTCTCGCCATCGCTGCGCATACGCTTTATCGCAAGATTTACAAGCCTGCTTTGTCCAATCCTTAGCAATATCAACCGCCAACATCTCTTCCACTGGTAGGTCATCTTGATTATAGGCGACGAACCAACTACCACCTGAGTTCCGGTCCATTCCACCACGATATGGCAGATACAAGTCAGGCGTATCAAACCACTGATACCCACCCTTACCACCTGTAATGGTGAAGTTGAAGGTGCGATACGGCTCAACACTGCTCGAGTGAAATATATACACTCGCACCGAACCTGCCCCATTGACCATCTGCAATCCAATACGCTCGATCTTAGTAGTCACACCAAAACCACGGATAGGGGTGATCTCAAAGCCGCACAACCTCCCCGTGTTCTTTATCACCGAAGCAACTCGACCCGTCCCGTCAAACAGTGTACGTGCGTCAAGTATATTACGGGTTTCGTTACTGGTGACTTTTTGTGTCACAAATTCCGTTACCGCCTTAGTGATCCCACTGCGGGTCTGCTGCTCTAGGTAGTCAGATATAAAGCTGTAAACCGCCCAACTATCACCCGCTGCAGGCTCTACACCCAAACTAGGCAATAGACTGATCCACACCTTCCCATTGTGCCGAACCTTAACCCCAACACCAACCTGCACGCCCGCCTGCCACTCAGGGTACTGGTATGTAAAGTCCTCGGGCATTATGGCCTTGACGTTACTCAAGGACATCAAAGGGTGCTGGCTCTGAAAGTACAGACCGCTCTCGCTCTGTGTCAACGTGCTATCCAACTGCTCCGTGGGGTTAGGCGATTGAGCCCACCCCACCAAGTGCAGTAATTTATCTTCTATTTCTTTGATCCGTAACATATCTATATGTATTCAGCTGTTACTGTGCAGTTTGTGTAAACCACGTTCTGTGTGCCTGACGTCGTGCCGACAAAGATACTGTATTTTTCGCCCGCCAACACATTGACTATAAATTCTACATTGATAATCATCTGAGTAGATCCGCCACCGTGAAATGAGGTCTGAGCGTCTAACACCGACCCCACTTGGTTAGTCGCTCCATTCTTCCGAAGCTCATAACGAAGGGTGCGGCTCATTCCACCCGTGTAGTTTATAGTTCGCTTGATCCTCACAATGCCCGCCTTTGCGAACTGTAAACTCTTGCCAACCAGTGAAATATCCACACCCCGAACTATCGTGTTAGTACTCGGTATCGACAATTCCACCATCGTGGTAGTGATTGAGGCGTTCGGCAAAGTGCCATTGAAGAGAGAGAAACTGCGATTCCAATTCTGTCGCTCCGTGTCTGTGATATGCCTTGCACTGTCGCCGACGTGGTTATTTGCATTATTTAGTTTCGTTCTAACCGCCGTGCTCAACTTGCTTTCGACAATACCACCGTCAAGCAGAGTTATGATTATAACATTCTGATTCGAGATTACAACCTGCGCCTCACTAGTCGCCCCACCTGTGTACACTTTAATCAAACTGCTCAGGTTGACGTCCACGCTACTACCATTCTGCATCGTCATCGTCAATACACTAGTTGCAGCATTGTAGGACAGATTAGCCCCCAACATCTCAATAGGCAAGTCAACTACATACGTCTGCCCACTCATTGTGGTAAACGTAATCTTGTGAGTAGCAGGGTCATACGTTGGCAAGCCTACACTAGTAGCCATTACCGCCTCACTAGCATCTGCTCTTGCATCAACGTAACGTTTCGTGGTCAAATCCTCCTGCAACACTGGATCTGCTGCCCGTAACTGCCCACCTGCTGTTCGATATGACAGTGTGGAAGGTTGTACCCCTGGTGAGTACTCCATATTACTGTCAGGCTCTCCCATACCCGCCCCTACTCTCCGTGGGATAGAATTCTGTTTAATCAAGTGCTTTGTCGCCTTTCCATCGAGCAGCAACTCCATTTGCGCAATAGTGGGATAGTTGGACAAATTAGTGTTTGACTTTGTAACCACCAGCTCTCCGCCAACCCATCTGTAGTCAGGCGTATTCTCGTCCTTAAAGATGAAAAAGTCACCCTCTTGAACCTTCGCTTTATTAGCAGGTATTTCTAACCACGCTTCCGCATCTGCTAGGACGGTGAACCCCTCGCTCCACGTCGTCGGGCTCTTGTAATCCAAGTACTCTTCAGGCACTTTGGCTCTTTCATTCAGCGGACAATATCCGTTAGCTTGTCCCTTCTCGGCTAAGGTCTGCTGCAACTCGTCCTTGCTGTCTACATACGACTGCTGTGCCGCAGATAGGGGCTTGTCCGCATCCGACGTGTTTTGAACCTGATCCAAACCTATTGTACCCTTCAGCTCTTCGCCACTCTTCCACTCAACTCCCTGCCCCTCTCCCTTTGAGACTAGTATAGAGCCCTCCGCTCCCTCGGGTATTTCTGGCGACCCGCCGCCTGATCTAAAAAGCCCTATATCCTCGAGGGCTGCGATACACGCCGCCGCATTCTCATACGTCAACCCATTGATACTCACCGTCGCAAACGGTGCCGAAAACCGCTTTACGGTCGTCTGACTGTTAATGATGATCAAGTTGCCTTGCTCAATTCGAGCAGTGTATACGGCGTGCTCCACCTGCCCACCACTCTCAACGTTAATGGTAATCGATTTGCTCGCCGAATTGGTGTTGATTGATTGTAATACTTCCATTGTGCTAACTGTTTTTAAGTAAAAAGGGGGCTAAGATAGCCCTAGCCCCCTGAGGTTTGAGTGATGTACTACTACTCGGTTTGATTGATAGTGTGTACAGGATTGCTTGCGCCATTGGTGATCTCCACGGGAATTGCTCCACGTGAGCCGCCTGGTGATTCAATCTCGAATTTCACAATAGGCTCGGCAATAGTGGCAGGATCTGAGTTGTAACTCACCATAAAGGCTGCCTCGATGGTCAAGCTGTAATACTCAATAGGCGTACAGATCAAGTCTTTAGTAGACTCGCCTCCTACTGCACTTGCATCGCCTTCCTCGGTTTTTGTACGTACGTCGACATACATACCCAATTCAGGCATATAGATCGTATCCCATTCAGTGTCGGATACTCTCATCTTTGCTAGGTTTTCACGACCCGCCCTTTGAAGGAAACCTACCTGCCCATCTTCGACGGCATAGGCAGTGGCATAGATACCATCCTCATTCACGATGTTATTCGTAAAATGGAGTTGTTTGCCAAGGAATTCAAGTTGCTTGTTGACCATATTCGCTTGACCAAGTTGCTGCTGCTTGCGAATCAAACTGTCGATACCACCGTTGCCAACGATATGGATATTGCCATTGTAGCAGTTGGCCATCATAATAGTGTCGAGGTCACCTATGATATTATTGCGGTCAACGAAAGGCACTACAAGAGAGTTGCCGACTATTGGATAGCCTAAGCTATCGCCAAAAACTTGTGTCTTGCGTGCAGCTAGAGCTGCTACCGCCCACTTGTCCGCCTCAACACTCAGCACCCGGATTGAGTTCTTGAGTTTACGCTCCACGTCTGTCCCTATGTCAGTGTAGCTGTTAGAGTATTGAGCGGGCACTATATGAAAACCCGTCGAAGCTGTCAAGTAGACAACTTTTACCATTTCAGAGGTATTGTGATTGGCTGGTATTGTACAGGTTCTCACACTACTTGTAACCATATCATTGTTCGCATTGAGTACGGGTATCTCTAGGGTTTTACCCATCGAGGCTAGCGCTGCCTCTTTTAGAGCGGGGGTTACAAAGGAACGTCCGCTCTCTGTTTGCGACACAAAAAAGTCAAGGGCACCATACTGGCAAGCCCTTGCCATATTTTTGTCGAATTTTGGTGCACCGACAACTACTGGGTACACTCGTGTTTTTATTAATGACATTTGTAATTTGTTTTTTAGCTCGACTGACCCTTTGTTTTTGCCTTGTTAATAATTTGTTAATTGATTGTTATTATGTTATAATGGCAGAGCCTGCACCTCGCTCTGATTATACATCTCGTTGTACGCCTCTGAGTGCTCCTTCGACCCAGCTACTAATCCCTTAGCGGCTAAGGTCTCAAAGATCGCCAAAGAAGCCTCACTCTTCGTTTTTGCGCCTGCAATCATCGCTGCAGGACTTTGCGTGCCTGAGTTAGTGCCTCCACCTTTCACGTTGCGACCCTCCTCAAGGATTCCTAGGGGGCTCAACTTGCTGGCGACCAATTCGGCGGGTGTAATCAAACTGATGCCGTCCTTACCCTTCACCGTCGTGTTGGTCTGCCTGTCAATGAAAACTAGATTGCCCGCATCGTCATACTCAGTTGCGTACGTCTTTTGCAGCTCGTCTAGAGTCGACTTCACTAGTGTTTTGGCTGCTAGCTCGGTGATACCACTCTTGTACGTTAGCCCACTTGTGGCGGCACTTAGGTCGCTAGATACCCTCACGGCGGTGAGCTTACTTTGAAACTCGCTCTCCTTCTCGGTCAACGTTTTTTGTAGCTCTTTGTGCTGATTTTGCGCTGCTTTCAGTTCGCTCTCGGCTCGCTCCAACTTCTTCAGTATCTCTGCATCCCCTGCGTTACCCCTGAGAGAGGATTCCAGTTTACTTTTCTCGGCTGTGAGTGTCTCGATCTGCGACTGCAGTGTAGGTGCGATTTCAGCTTGTGACTTGAAAGAACTCAGCACCCGCTTGGCATATAGGTATGTTCGCTCTGAGGGGCTCGATTTTTCTATTCCTGATGCC
>JAOXNN020207958.1:0-19637 GCA_028571205.2 Hydropsyche betteni | reverse complement strand
ATATCCCCGATTGTTCTTGACGTTTTAATTAAAGCACTAGTGGTTTTTCTTAGAACCGTTAAAATAATAAAACCAAGGAGAGTGAAACATTCGATGCGTTTAATTTCTTTTGTTAAGGTTTAAATTGTATGGTAAAGCAATTACTTATAATTAGTTTAAAAACAAAAGAATATCTTCGATGTATGCGTTCATAGTTCCGGTAGGCTACCCATACTGCTATGGGGTTCCTTATATACCGATCAGCTCTCAAAGCGTGCCTGTAATAATTCAGAACACTTCTGAGGGTGTGACCCCAAATTAGGAAAGCGGAGTGAAGACAGAGTAGGAAAACTATCAACCTATCCAGGTCTAGCCAGCCATGAAACAACAAAACATCATTTCGGGTAAGATCTACAATAAAAACTCACATTTTTCTTCAATTTGCATGTTTAACTCAGAAAATCCAGAAGAAAGATAGAAATCGTTTCGAAAAAACGTCTATTCTAACATTGGCAACCGTCTATTTTCTAGTTTATTAAGCAAACAATCTCTCCCTCTCATCAAAAAGGTCTGCCAATAAAATACACCGATTGCTCTGAAATACTTCTTAAGCAGTCTCCGAAGGTATAAAAAGAAACTTTCCTGTTATTTCAATGAAGACAAACTCAGTTAACTGTGGTTCGGCTCCCAGAGAAATAAAGATAAGTTTGGTTTCCATAGAACCATGAGAATCTTAACAAGAAATTTTCTAAACAATAATCTCATCTGCTCCCTAATAACCTCCAGGAAAATCGAAAAGAAGTCAGTCAAGGTCCATCTTAAGCTCAGGCGGAGACTTCTCCGATTACTTTCAAAATAAGAGGAGATTTAAGTTCAAGCCGATTCATGATTCTCTAAAACAACTGTGATTCTGGCTCCTTTATATTTTGAGTCTTACCTTTCCATAGCTCATTAGCGGACTATCTGTTTTCCTGATATTTGAAAGCTTTTTATTTTGTTTCAATTTGGACTAATAGTGCAGATGAGTTAAAGTGCGGTGCTTCAAGGATCTGCCGAATGAAGCTAGGGCAGTTACCCTCCTTTGTAATTCGTATTTTATCGAAATATTAATGGTTGATACGTGTGAGAACGATTGTAGAATCATAATGAAATGAGATTTTCGTCAGAAGTAAGTTTTTTTAATTCAAGCTTGCGTAGGAATAGGGTAAGGACCATTATGCCATCAAGCTCAATAGGATTTTTTGAATTTCAACTCAAAACTCCCTTTATTTATTATTTCTTCCCCATTCAACATTCGATTCAAAACAAACAAATAAAGGTAGAAGCCTAAGAGAAGTAGGTGTAATGGTTGTGAGGGAAGGCACTAACGCAATAGTGGAGCAATTTACTTAAACTCTAATATTCGATAGTTGATAACGGAAGACTACGATCATGATCAAATGGATCAACCAAATCCTGAGTAATAGCAGCCAGTGAATATTTTTTGATCTATTCTTCGTTTAACGCATAAATCCTAAGAAATAAAGTAATTAAATAATCAGCTTTAAGCCACTGTCGCCTAGTAATTTTCCTGTGGCTAGGACTTCGTCTCCTATGATGTCTGTAGGGACCCTAAATCTCGGGTTTAGCTCATTTATTAAGGAAAAAATATTGTGAGGTTCGGATTGTTATTTTAATCCTGCTCTTCGCAGTCAGCTTATTATTTGCTGATTATTAGGCGACCAACCTCCGACCTCCTCCCCTTCTGATTCCATTTAGTGTAGCTTAGAAATTGAGCTGAGTACATACTCAATGGTGATTTTAATTCTGTAGCCACATGCTCTCCCCTTTAAATTTGAAAAGCCCCTACAGGATTAGCTGTGTTATTGCGGTACCTAATCAACACAACATTCAACCTATTGGCTTTGGTTTTAGGAAACCTGAAAACAAACAAATCTTTTTTTAGTTGGTAGAAGTCCACAAGTTTGGATCGGCAAATAAACCTTCCTGATAGGGTGGTGAGTTCCAAACCGTACATAATTTAGGTTTGAAGATGAGGGAGTGGGAGCTGTTAAAGTCTGATGACGACTTATTATTTGTTGAGGCGCCTAGACACCGCTTTTTCTAAATGGATGAAAGACATGTTAGGATAGTTGTTCTGATGAGGAACGGACTGCTGGAAAATTTTTTTAAAATTCACCTTATTTGTTTGATAAGTTTTTCTTTGGATAATATTCTTGATTTAGCATAGCTTCTCAAAGCTACGATCCATGCATTTTTTATTGTACTACGAGCTCGCGCCAGCTATCTTTTCATAAAGAATAACGTTTTGGAGCATTTGGTCATAAGTTAGTTGACTCACTTTGGACTGACTATTATTCTTCTTTGTACCTCGCACCAACCTCGGCAAACTGTTATCCGCCTTCGTTCTACTTTCAAGAGGACTGTATTTCAGAGTTTAGCGATTTGAGCCTTTTTGCTTGAGGGGGATATGAGTGGGGCTATGCGGAGGAGAAGACTTCATGATGTCCATAGAAGATTTAGAGGTTGGTTGATGGTACTTGGTCATGAGAGTTTACAGACGCTTGATGTGACTAGTGTAGTTATAGAGGTCCCCCCAGCGGTTGACCGTCTTTTTTCTATCAAAATTTAGATCCATGGATTATATGTTCGATTCTATTTGTATTGATCATCAATAAATAAATATCATGCTTAGGTGAACTCAGAACTGCACGGCTGGCATAGAGTATACTCACATTTAAAATCTTTGAAATATGATTCTGTATATTAAAGGCAGATATCGCACCGAGAATAGGAAGTTTGTTCAGCAGATAGAAGGAAGTCGGTTCTTCTCATGAATTGGAACTCATGAAACTAGTTACAGTAGTACTTTCCACGGGCTCTTACGATGAGCTGCTTTCGGCAACAATGAGCACAATAGAATGTGGGACATATACCGTATTGGTTGGAACAGGTGAACTTGACTCCGCGTGACTTGTAGCACTTAGCACACCTATTATCCACAGCATTATTAGCATAAATGGGTTGAGAATATGGTTTTTGGATGAGTTTACTACAACATACTTAGCAGAATAGGCCAGTTTTTTAAAGATTGACTATTGACTTGCACATGACAACTGGTGGGATCGTTCCAATTTTTACACCAGGTCTCAGAACGAAGAAAGAAGGCTTCATGGGTTGCAAAGCTCCGTTGATGACTGTAGCATACTTGAATCCATAGATGGCTTATTAATACATCAAAAGTTCCATCCCTGTTAGATCAAAACATACCTCTCTCTCAAATATTGTGAGTTTGGAATAAGTCTTGGGAATGAGAACCTTTTTGCCCACATATATAAATTTTAAAAACAGTTGTTTTCTTAAAGTATTGAGCTCTATGATGTTATTCTAGACATCTTTATAGAATAGTGTCGCTTATGTCCGGTACTGTATTCTATATTTTCTCATAATGTCTTTGGTGTTGTACTATTTAGACATAAATAAAATTTGGAGGGTACCCTGCCTAAGTATTGTCTTTATGAATGTAATATTATCTGTACAGAACTTCTCGATGGTATAGTAATACGTTTCCTAAACGATATTGGGCAATACATCGAGCTTTTTAAACTTATGGAAATCCAAAGTGCCGAGCCTAATAGGCAAACTAATCAGTTCCTTGTAGTATATTGAAAGGGTGAGGTTATCCTCTCCTTCAATAATTGGAGACATAAGGTCCTTTCTAGCCTGTATGCCTCCACCCTCAATAAACTAAAACTGTATTGTTAGTAGTTTGAGGAGGTTGGTAGTCGACATAAATCTCCGATTGAAAAGCTTGTCTATTTAGAATCTGCGCACTGTATTATCTAATCCGAAATTTAGGAACGTGAAGTTTTAGTTGTTGAAGTACAACTCTTGGATCTTTCTGTTCGTTACGTATTATAGAGGGAAGCTTGCTAATAGGTTGCCTGAAACCAGAACAGGTTGTTTTTAGAGAGAACCTGCTTCAAATACTCTTTTAAGATAACGTTCCTAACTGTTTTTGTCTATTATCTCACTCCAGGCGGGTTTTCCTCTTACTGGGCGCAGAAGAGAAGGAAGTGAGCAGGATATGACTATGGCAGCCCATACGGGCATTTAGGGGTAGGTGTGCCTATTGATGAATTATATCATATGACTTGAAAGGTCGACGGCCGTAAAAGTTAGATCTACTTTTACAGGACACACTTAATAGAATTCCTTTAACTTAATGTCTTTGGGTAGGTTAAGCTCTGTAAGAATATCCTGAATATGGTATTTGAACCTATCAGCTTGAATAAAGTTAGTCATTATGATACCTTTCCAAAGAGCTTCTCTTTTCGCTGGGTCAGATATGTGAGCGAGAATCTCAACGTATTGGCTTTAGGCTCCCCACGTAAATATTACATGTCTGACGAGGTAGTAGTACTGGGTATAGAGAAGTTGGAAGAACTTATGAGTCTGTTACCTAACCTTCTTGTTTCTTTCGTAATAATCCTTTCCTTTGTACTTCAAACTCATCTTCTTCGCCATGTATTCCTCAAAACTCTCAGACTTGTCTCGCTTGTCAGCGTTGATTTAGGTCTGAATAACATATTACATGAGAGTATCGAATCCGTCAGTCATTACCTACTTGGAGTTCTCAAATTCTTTCCTGATGGCACCCATATTTTACTACAATTGGTTGGCCTTAGCAAGGTTTTCCATGGATGTAAATATGTCGAACCTGTTTCTCCATAAGGTGTCCTGATAGTCACGGACCTTAGCATTAAAAGGTATGTTCCATTAAATAGTATAGAATTATCTCTCCATCTTGAAGTAGTCTATTTTGTAAAAGTCCTTAACACCCTACACCTATCTTAGAATACGTGTATCTTGGAAGCCTGCCTTAACTAGAAAGAAGAGGAAGGCATTTGAGGATGAGCATGTGATATTGGTGATCTAGTTTACAATAGATTTGCGCTTTTGTAACTTAGAATTGATAATTTATTGTAGTTCCTCTGATATGTAATATTTACAATATCCCATATCGATAATGTGAGGGAGATTGTATAGGTTTTTCTACACGAATTTGTGCAGGTCTGACTTGCTAAATAGGTAGGTGAACAGGTTACCGATTGTAAACTTACTATTAGGATCCATCCTTTAGTTTGCATTTATTATTTTCTGGGTGATTCTTTTTACCAAATAACAAGTCTTTTTACCCTAGTTCATATAAATAAACTAGTTCACCAACCTGTAGGTGTTTAGGTAGTATTTCGACATGACTCCCTTGCTCTGGAACACCAAATGAATTTTAGGGTGTGTGCTTCTCATAATCATCGACTCGATGTATTGGTAGACTTCATCTCTCTTCTATTCGAAGTTCTTCTCCTGAGCAAACATGTTGTCCTAAAGGGCCTACAACTTCTTCACGAAATACTCGTAGGTAGGTAGTGTCTTATAGGTGAAGAATCTGGCAAATTTGGCCAACGATACCACCAAATTAGAATCCTTTTATCTCAAATCTGCGTTACTTTTAGCCACTTGAATCGTAGCTATCTTTTTGTCGACATCTGTTATCAAACCCTAAAGTAGATCACTATCATCCTTTTTTGTAAACTTGAAGAACCCTACATAATGCAGTTTCATCAACCTATAAATCTATGGACTTGTGTCTCTGCCTGTGGTTTCGGTGAATTCGTACCATTCCTCAAGTAACCTCATGAACTTTTGACCGTCCTAAACTAAATTATCCCCACCTTTCCACAAAGACACCCGATTGATAGCTTTGCATCGATTTAGAAAAGATTCAAACCTATGAGACGTCCTAACAATCTATATTTAGAGGAGAGGTGGCATGGGAGCAACCTGTTGAGCCTTTTTAAGTTGTATTATGTAAAGTCCATAGTCTTTTAGAAATTTGAGCAGAATATCTTTGCATACAACTAACCTATTTTAAGTCACATTCCTAGTAGTTGGCTCTACGATTTGCTATTTCATGTAGTTATAAAGAGTTTTGCATGCGTAGTCGTAACTCATCTGATTTTGGTGGAGAGTTGCTAGGGACTGTCTCAAATCAATAAACTTCTGCAGCAGGATCTATTTAGGAGTATCATAAGCGATATACTTCCCTACAGGCAGGGTCTCTTTGAATAGATGTGTTCGCTTAGCATAGCACTACTTGACGAAATTTTAACTTGCCTCCAAATAGGTTGATAATAGCCGTTTGAGAAAGGTCACTAAAGGAAGCTGTTCGCCAGTTGTCATTGAGCTAGTTGTTATAAATTATGATTGGGGTACATCGAATAGTTGGGCTTTGAGAAATTTGAAATAAGGAACACGGCTCTTTATTAAGTCAATAAACTACTCCTTGCGGAGTTAGGCTTTTCTCACCTCGGCTGGGTCTGGTTCTTCTTGTATTTGTTTGAGTCCAAACCCAAATATTTTTGTGAGTTCGTTTTGAGCATGACTAAAGTAAAACCCTCTAATATTTTAGTTATCCAGGAATTTGATTGGGAAGTTAGCTAGCATACCCCCGTCGGTGAACTGATGACCCGTCAAATCTACTTCTCTTCTCATCGAGAGATAGTGAATATAGTAGCGGCCCCATTCTTTCTTCCATCTTAAAGCTTGGAATACAACAGGAAAAGAAGAGGTCATTTGAACTGCTTTGGTTACTGGAATGTTGGGAGTCGTTTTATGATTCAGAAACCTGAGAATTCTGTCGTCTAGATCCACTGCTGTGCAAGTGAATTAAACTCCGTGAGTGAGTTTGTAATATTGGCTCATAGTCATTTGCTAACTTAGCCTATCCTTTTAAACCTCAATGTTCATCACATAGTTGCACTTCATCCCAAAAGAATGAAAGAAGTGCTATTTTTATTTGTGGAACTTCTCAACAAGGAACCCACTCAACACTTGGCGGCAGATGGCTATTACAGCGTCTCCTTTCAGTAGGTTTGCTGAGAGGAATCCATAGTAATTTATGAGCATCTTTCTCTTTTCAACTCCTACGAGCTGTTTTGTGAAACATCTATTCTGGTAAATTTACTGATCTTTCTATAGAGTGAACATTAGCTTTAGAGACTCATTACCTCCCATAAGGAAATTGAACATCTTGTCGATTATTTAGTCGTCATAAAATACTTTATCACAAAGAAGATCGTAAAAGTCTTTACATACTAGGCCGTGATCGTGTAGAAACTCCCTCAAACATGCCTTGATTGTATTGTACTTTTGTAGTGTTTAAGGAGTCAACTCCTCCATAGAAGCAATCGTGGTATCCTTCGGTATTTGGTCCATTTTTTTACATATCTCAATTAACTAGTCTGTAGTCGCACCCGCACTTACAGCTAAGGCGATCATACCACCCGCAGAGGATCCAATAATGCTTCTAATTTTTGCCTTGGGGTACAGGTCCTTGATTGCTTTGTAGGCTCCAATGTAGGCAACTCCCTTGGCTCCTCCTCCTTGAAAGGCAAGATGGAAATGGGTGTTTTGTGTTTAATAGCGGCTGCGTTGATCTTCTGGTTAGATGTATTGATAATCTAGTATCGTTTAACTTTTATTGCTTTTCGAAGTTCTGATGTAGCTCTATTCGGTACTGATGTCAAAAGTTGACTAAAAAAATCCATTTAAATCGTCAATCCAAATCAGAGTGCAGTCGATCGTTTTCTCAAACCGGACAATTATTCGATTTTAAGTTTTCATTGGAGGTTCCTATTTCTGAATAAAATACAGGATAGTTCCGGCCTGAGGGTTTTTCTCACACTCAAACAGGTAAAGATGGATAAACTTCACTATCTCAAACCGATTCTTTCGAGCCTTGGCCACATAATAAGGGATTCCTTAGGGAGTATTTGTTTTAGATAATATCCTCGTCTTGTAATGAATGTTTAACCAACTTAGTAGAGAGAAGCTTTAGAAAATAATTGAAGTATCCCGGTCTATATTCTTGATGTGGAGTCCCAGCTTGCGTCGAATGAGGTATCTATTTTATTTTTTAGTCTGCTACATTATTAAATATTAGACTGACTGTAAAACCATGATAAACTTGGTTTAATGTTATGAATCCACCTTCCTAAATTACTCTATTTTTATTTGATCTCGAATTCAATCGTAAGTTTGTCAAGGTAATTTCCATAGTTCATTTGCCAATCTGACTATTTAATTAATTATTGTTCTTATCGAAATTATAAAATCGAATCATTTCTATGGGTTCACTCTAGGGGATTTAGTTGTACGGTTAGACTGTTCGGTACCCTTTAGAATCTATTTGGTTCGAGGGGAGACAGTGGGTTTCTTCTCAGATGACTTATTAGAAGCAGGGGAGGGGCTTGACTTCTTTTCGTTGCTCTTGGGCGGTTTGAGTAGGTCGCTTTCCTTAGTTTTGGGAGATTTCTGGGTTTTTTTATCCTCCTGTGCAGGGACTTTTAATCGGTTAACCCTCTCAGGAGATTCCTTCTCCTATTTCTTTTCCAATTTCTACTGGAGTTCCCTTGCTTTTTATGTTTCTAAAAACTGCTAATAAATTTAGTTTTTTAGGGAACTCTCTATATTTTTCTACTCCTTTATTTGGGACTACAGTTAGTTCTTTAAGTGTGTCCCTGTTTCGTGGGTTCCCTCGTGAAACTGGGGTGCCTCCGTTGTAATCTTTATCCCAACACTAACTCCGTGCGCCTACTTCAGACCATCAGCATTGTCTCTGTTCTTGTCCTATTTGATGAAGTCTTTGTCTTCGATCGGTTTGGCTACTGGTTTGCCCGAACTGTCAAATTGTTCCTCATACTCATCGGCATGCTAATGAGAAGGATAGGAACTTTTGACCTAAGGCTGGGTTTCATATGCCGAAGCTCCTCCAGAGCTAACATCTACCGTATCAATCAATATATACTTTGAGAACTCATCTTTCGTACAGGTAAACTGTGTAAAAAATTATTAAGATGAGATCCGTTTAGGCTTTAATACCTTATCAGTTATGCTTTTACTATCTCATACAAAAAATGTTCAGATCTCCACAATCATTAATAGAGTTTTAATAGCCGGCACTGTCTCAGAGCTCGTACTTAGGATTTAAGGCAATTGATTAGTCTTGTTAAGCTGCGAGATAAATCGATTCCTATCAAATTTAAATCTCTCATCTGTTTGTATGCACTTCGTAATTTACTCTGAAAAGTTTAATACTCATATTTTTATTGCTCTTCACTCATCAAAAGTCATGCTGATAGACCTCGTTATCCTCATCCATAACCTACTTTCCTGGATGCTTCTTGCGCTTCTTACGAATCTCCCTAACTTTCTTTTATTGCGGTGCTTCCAGTCGCTGGAGGTAGATGGCCTCAGCATCCAGCCTTATGTCGGTCACCTTCTTCTTTTTCAACCTTGGAAGCTTTTTCTTACGTCTGCCCTCTGCTCTCTCCTCTCCATCATCACTGTCTTCTTCCTCGAGATGTGGACGCTCCTTGTCTTCTTATTGATCCTCATTTTAGAGTAGATTCACTTCGGAGCCCATCTCCATAATCTCGTTCACTCGAACAAAGTTTCTTGGCTTTAAAAAGTTAATGCCTTAAGTTCTTGACATATTCACCTATTGAGCTACTCTATGCTTAGAATCTCCCTTCATGGAGCGGAAGTCCTCGTCCTACCGATGCTTCTTGGAAATCTCAAAATCGTAATTTGCTGCTTGAAATGGATTCTTATCCTTACCGTAAAGCTTTTGAGTTAGGACTGGATCGAATTCTCTTCCTTTCTCAAATAGATGCTTGAGAATCGATGCATCATTATTGCCTTTTGTATATAAGTCGACAAATAACTCTGGATTTTCAAACATCTTGGCCAATAAATTAGGGTCAGTCTTCTTATCTTTCTCAAACAGCATACTTACAGCCGAGTAGTCTATGTTTCTCGTTTAGGGAGAGAACTCAAACATATGTTTGATATTCTTGGGATCTGTTTGAGCTATTACCTGTTCAAACATATTTATGTCCACTCTGCTACCTTTTTAAAGTAAGTGCCCTAAGAACGCTGGATCTAGCTCGCATGCACTGAACAGTTTAGTTACGAGCTCGGGTCTCTTCAAAAACTATTCCACTAGTTTCGGATCCATATTGGGACTATCTTTTATGAATCTCTTCAGGTTGTCGATAACAACTGGGTCCTCTGTAGCTAACAGTTTATCTACTGTATGAAGACAATCAATGTTGCTAATGATTCTTCCTAGATTCTTCAATTCGACATCGTGATCACTGATAAGTACATTAATAAACCTTGTGGAAGACTTCTATCCTAAGCCCATAATATTGTTGACTGTTTCAGGTTTGAGGCCTTCTGCCATTCGTTTTAAGGCTTCGATATTGACAGAAGAGTTAGAACTGAGCATTTGTTAAATAGCCTTCTTATCCTCACCATTATCTCCAAATAGTTTTTTGAGCTTACTTAGATCGGGAGAATGATCTCCATCGAATAGTTCCTTGAGCTTTGAGTCGAGAGCTGGAGAGTTTCTACCAAGTAGGTTATCAACAAAATCTCCAGACACCTTTGAGTTTCTTTAGAATATCTGTCTGGCAAGATCAGGAGAGTTTAAGCCTCCATCTTTCTTGAATATGCGGTCAAATAGGACTTCGTCCATAGGGTCTTTGTAGAAATGTTATTTTAGTTTGTCTGGGTCTAAGACGCTATCTTTACCAAAAAGGGCATGCAACACCTAGGGATCGTTATCAGGACTAAATATCTTTTGGGCAAGGTCTTTTTGGAAGTGACTGTACTTCCCAAGTATGTTCTTCAGCAACTCTGGGTTGTAGTTCTTCTACTTTCCCAACAGATCTACTAAAAACTTCTTGTCTATCCCATTGAGAGCAGCATACTCCTACAGTTTCTTGATGTCCTTATCGTCTACTGTCCTGTCCTGAGTAGTTTTGAACTTCTTGAGTCTGTCAACTGGACTTTAAACCTTCTTGTGCGGCAGATCCTTATCAAGCTCCTTGCTAATGAACACCTTGTCTTGGAAGGTAATATCTATCTGTTCAAGAGCATCCTCCTACTATTTTCTTTTACGATCAGCCTCCTCCTTCGCTTTTTTCTGTCGCTCTATTTCTTTCTCCAATTATCTTTGCTTCTGCTATTGAAGTTTCTTTAGCCTTTCTTCATCCTGTTTCCTAATCTGTTATCTGAGAGCAGCCTGTTCGGCTTACTGTTTTTACTTTTACTATTCTTCCAACTTTCGGAGTCTCTCTCTTTACAGTTATTGTTGTCTCTCTCTTTAACGTTACTGTTCGAGTAAATCCTATCTCATCACTTGGTCCCTCTCCTCAAGTAGCTTTCTCCTTCTCTATTTGAGGGCTTATCTACGATCCTTATCTCCCTGCTAGCCTAATCTTAGTATCTAATCATATTCAGGCAGCGATTTGTCTTTCTTTTCTTCAGGAGGATCTTCCAAGAGGTTCAAATGACCAAATTTATTTGGGTCAGCAAATTTGATGTTCCTAAATAGCTTATCGCCTTCTGCTTTCGACCCACAATCAGTCTTCACTCTTCTCCTGTTTTCGAAGATCCACTCCTCCCAAGAGTTCCTAAATGTTCTGTTTGGATCTCGATTTCTTCTTCTCCTCTTCTCACCCACACTAGAAGTTTCTTCGCATTACAATTGATCATAGTCAGCACTAATGCCTAGTTGCTGCCTACTCTAATCGAAGTAGTCCAGGTTGATCTGAGAATTTATGATGCTGAAAATCATGCTACACGAGCCAATAATCACAGAGTCTATGCAATTGTAATATGTCTGGTCCCGAATAGTCTTTAGATAAACTAGGGCTCCAGAAAGGGCCACCATAGGTAAGGACTGGAGAGCTATTGCTGCATAGGTCCAGTTTTTGGTCATTATCAACACATTAGCTCCTTTGGAGAAGAAGCAGTTTAACCATATTCTCCCAAATACCCTACAGTAAAGAATCCTATAAAACCTCATAGTGAAGCAGGCCAAAGTGTAGGTTGCATACTTGGATAGACGACACATAGTAGTATCCTTCTCCTCCCATAATTTGAATCCTAGGTCGTCCTTGCAGAATTCACTCCATTGTTTATAAACGAAGACTACTCCTGCTAAAATACTGGTCACTGAAACAACAATACCAATAGCCATGAACACCATCTTATTGGATAGTAGTTCGTAATCGTATATTATAACGTACGCTAGTATGTTCCATGACATAAATTCAGCCAAGCTGATTATAGCAGTGGATGCCGTAAAGAACTCAGTCTATTTGCAAGCCCACTTTGAGTATCCAAACAGAGCGATGAATGCAAGGCTCAAGAGAGTGCCTGGGAAAAACACTATTCTACCGATAATTGGCTAGATACAAGTGCCAGAGCTTGAGGAGCCTATCATGTCGTCAGGGCATTTGGATACACACGTGTATCTAAACAGATAAGTTCCAGTAAAGCAAGAAGTACAGTTGTAAGTGAAGGTAGCGCATGTCAGACAGTCGTTGTCGCATGCGCTGCATGTCATATTGACATTGGTTATGGGAGCTTGAAGTGGACAGCTCGAGAAACATTTTCCACCGTACATATAGTAGCCTCCCTGGCATGTTTCACATGTGTATGCATCAATACACTTGGTACAGCTTCCACAGTCAACACATACATTATTCAAAGGAGCTGTGTTATTGGGGCAGGTCGTTATACAGTTCCCTAGGTAGTAGTTTCCTATCAGACAACTCAAACAACCTGTTGAGGAGGTGCACGTTTTACAGGGAGAAGTGCAATCGATACAAGATGTTCCAGAGCCAAAGTAACCATCAGGGCATAGACTGTAGCATGTTGAGTTCAATAAAAACATGTTGGATTTGCATAAGGTGCATAGAGTAGCGCTCGTACAGCTAGAGCAGGTAGTTGGGCAATCAATACATGCGTTGGTTGATGTGTAGGTTCCTGTAGGACAAGTAGAATAACAGCTATTGTTGTAAAGAATGTCGGCAGATGTACATCCGCTACAGTTAGAAGCAGAGCCAGAACATGTTTTACACCCACCTGTGCAGTCAATGCAATGTGTAGTGTTAGTGAATGTTCCAGTAGGACAGAGAGTTAAACAGGAGTTGTTTGTAAATAGGAAACCTGATGCACAGCTGGAGCAGTTGGCGAGACTAATACAAGAGGTGCAATTAGAAGGGCATGTGGAACATAAATTAACATTTGGAAACGTTCCAGTTGGGCAAGTTGCTACACAAGATCCGTTCGATAGGAAATCGGTAAGGCATGATGAACATTTTGTAGCAGTTGTGCAGGTATCACATGGAGAAACACAGTCTACGCACAATATGCCGCTTGTGTAGGTTTTCGTAGGGCATACAGCATAGCAATTACTAGCATAATAAAAGTAGCTCGTTGTGCAAGTTATGCAAGTAGTTCCGTTGGTAGAGCAGGTGCTACACGGAGTTGTGCAAGTAGTGCATGTTTTGTTTGAGGATTAAGCGTAGGTGCCTGAAGGGCAGGAAGTTACACAAGAAGTTCCAGACAGGAAGGTCCCATTAGTAATGCACGATAAACAGGCAGTGGAGCTTGTACAGTTTCCACATGGAGATACACAATTAAAGCAGAACGATCCGCTAGCGTACATTTGACTAGGGCAGTTCTGGACACATTGGTTGCTGAAATAAAGGTAGGATGCAATGCAACCTGTACAGTTAGTTGCAACATTTTGGCAACTACTACAGGGACTTGTGCAGGTCGCACACGTTGAATTGGAAGATTAGGCGTAGGTGCCTGAGGGGCAACCTGAGGCATTAACACAAGATCCATTAGTCAAAAAGCCTGTAACGCAGGATGTGCATGTACTCACAGCTGTGCAAGTATTGCAGGGTAAGATGCATAATTAACATTTACCAGTTGAAGAGTTGTATGTCTGAGAAGGGCAGACAGTCAAACAGGAGGTACCCGACAGCCATGTATTATTGATACAGGACAGGCAACTAACATTTGAAGTGCAGGTCGAGCAGGGCGATGAACATTTAATACAAAAGTTGCTGCCGTCACTGTACTTTCCAGAGGCACAGTTCTGGACACAAACTAATAGATCGGAATCATAGTTGATGAGAGTATTAGGCGCTGGTAAACAGGAGAAACAGCTAGTTTTGTTTGCTGAGCACTGTTTGCAGGGCGAAGTACAGTACACTGTTACAGTTACCCCAGAGGTGAGCTAGGCAACCTTCGAACTAGAATACAAGTAGCTTACAGAGAAGGAGCTTGATGTTGGGCTGAAGTAGCTGAGGGTTAGATTTTTGAGCACCACCACCAAGTTAGAAACCGTTAAGCCAGGGCTACTAACAGTGTAGGAGGTCGATGTTGTAGGGGAGCATGTACCAGTTGATGTTGTACAGCTTGTTCCGATGGTAAATCCAGTTGGTATGGTGATAGTGATAGCAGTGTTACTGGCAGAGAGTGAACTGGATAGAGAGAACGGAGTGTTGATAGTTAACGTAACATTTGATGGTGATAGTAAGGCGATATTTTCATCGTTATTTACAGTTACTGAAGATAATGCTGCTACTGTAAATGCTACTGAAACTGATGGTAGTTTCTACATGCTGAACTGAGTGCTAGTTCTGGATAGAAATGAAAACACATAGGATCCTGTGATGTCATAGTTGGTGATGGTGGACATAGTAAAACTGATTTTGTAGTCAGCAGGGAATGTGGTGAATGTCATGGTAGCTACCACAGTGTTTGAGCTGGTAGAACAGGATACTGAGGAGACTCCCGCTGAAGCCACACAGTTGGGCACAAGTGGAGGTGATACCTCTGTTGGAAAGGTAATCACTAGCTGGTCTCCAGTGATATGTGCTACTGTAAAAGTAACCACAAAAGTATATGTTGTACTCTGTTTTACAGTAGAGTTGGCGAGGGATATCACTGCAGACATAGACGCCTCTTGATTCATGGTAACTTTGAGGGTGGATAGGCTGTTATTTTGGTAGTTGATCATTGTTCCTGTTGAGTCGTAGGTGTAGATTTAGAATGCTGAAGATGTTTTGAAGGATGAAGGGTTGGTTACTGAACTAAGATTGAAACTTAACGGTGTTGTGGTTGTTCTTAGGGCAGTAGCAAAGCAACTGGTGAATCGGAGTGTCTTCCCTGAGGGTGTTACTGTGCAGGTGTTCTCCATTGAAGTTGAGAGAATAGTCAGGGTGGGACTAGAAAATTATATTTATGCGGGAAACTTTAGGTCGAAGTAGCCGCCCATAGAAATAGGATCGTTCAGAGTTATGGAGAAAGTGTATGTACTTACAGCGTTAACCTGGAGGGATGAGGGAGTTGCACTAGCTGTGGATATCTGATTGGGTATGGCAGTCATTGTTAGTCCTGAACTGATTGCATCAACACCACTGTCGGTTAATGAGTCGTAATAGGTGTTTATCCTAAAAGATGTAGTGGTTACTCCTGAACTGGGATTCTTAATATTCGGAATGCTGATACTCACACTGCTACCTGCCGCCAGACTACCTGTTAAAAAGGTTGTAAACCCTGTTGAGTTCCCCACGCATGAGCTTCCCGAAGGTGTCCCCGTGCATGAGTTTCCCTGTGCTGTTAGAGCTGTGGGAAGTTGGACGAGAATCATGCTGCCTGAGGTTAGAGCATTAGTGGTTGTAAATGTGATAGTATATGAAGTGGCTGCATTGATGGAGGTGTTTGAAGGAGTAACTGAGGCTGTCAGGATGGTTCCTGGATCAGCTGTGATGGTCCTGGTTCCAGTATCAATCAGGTAGATGGTTCCACTTGTATTGGTTAAGGTTGTGAAGGTGATGGTTGCTGTTCTAACGGAAGTGGGGTACACCACAGTAAAACTGGGTATATTAGTGGCAGTTCCCCCAATAGATATGTTATTGCCACCGCTAGTAAAGCCTGTTATGGATATTTCAGTGCTATTAGTGAAGGAACTGAGTGTTCCAGTGAAGGTTATCATACCTGATGGAAAGCTAAGCCTTAGGTATCCTGTGGCAGGCATAGGATTGGTAGTTTTCAGACTAATCCTTGACCCTGTGTTAGTTGCTGAGATAGATTTGTTGGCAGTCACATTAAAACTAGAAATAGTAAGGATGCTTGGAGTACCAACTGATAAGTAGATTCCTGTACAGGTTTGTGATATTTTGCCGCCGTAGCTGATAGTAAAGGAGTAGGGACCGTAAGGTTAAGTTGAAGGAGGGTTTCTTAGGTTGCTAGTGCTAAAGTTTAGCTGAGTACCTGCTGCCACAGTACTAGGAAACAAATTACTTACGGTGATTATTTAGCTTGTAACTGGTCGGGGCACAAGACCACTGGAGCTGTTGGTGCAACTGGTTGATGCTCCGGCATTCTACATTAGACAATACTTACCAAACCAGGAATACATGAGATGGAGGATACAAAGTTAGTGTTACTGATACAGCTCCAAGGCACCAACCTAACTGACATACCACTCCCACTCAATACTTTTTGAGAAGGGGTGAATTTAAATGTCATGGTGGAGGTAGCTCCAACGGTGTCGGAGTTGGTTGTAACAGCACAACCACCTATCGTAGAGGCATCATAGGGAAGCAGCAAAGTAGCATGGGCCAAGGCCACAACTGCACTGGAAAATATGTACGCCTCTACAGTTTCTGAGCCGCTACCCACAGGGTTATCGATGACAAACTAGATTACTTACTCTGTACCTGCACCTCTACGTAGGTGATGAGAGATGTAGTTGTAAAAAGGGTTCCGAAGTCCACATAATACAATCCTGTGGCGCTCAAATAAGTAACGGCACAGGTGGTTGTAGTCAATGAGGTAAACTACACACGTGTAGCTTTACAGTTTGTTGGATTTGGAGTTGTTATGTTGTACATTGAGCCGAACTGGATCTGAAGGTAAGATCCGCTAGTGATAGTGGTATTTAGCCACAGCTGAATGTTGTAGGTGACACTTGGCGTCAGGGTGAGGCTGGAACTGAGAGTATAGTTGCTGGTCATGATGTCTGTGGATACTGCCAGAGTGATTAAGAGAGCAGTTATTATGGCTTTGTTCATATGAGACTAAAAATATTATATAAATCACAGACGATAGTAGTTAATTAGTATAATAAAATGGACAATAAGAAGGTGGTTCTTTATATTTCACTAACTGAAATGTATGCCTATTAAAAGCTTTGGCAGTTGGATATTTCATTGGAGATCTTAGAAGTAATAATCCGAATAACAGAATGAATACTAGGCAATCGTTCATTTAGTAAGTACAGTGCATTTTTAGATGAGCAATCTACTATCAGACTGTTTGTAGTGCACTTTTGATAGGTCGTTTATATTACTAACTCATGCAACTGGAAAGAGAAACAGCCGCCAAGCAGACTCTCCAGTAAATCAGCGACAACGACCCCTTCGAAACATACCTCAGCCACCATACCCACCAGCTTAAGCTTCTCTTTCAAAAGGCCAAGGTCAGTGCCAAAGGCAGAAGCAAAGTCAGGTCGCTAACCCCCAACCCTAAATCGACTCCCAACTGTACGCGGCTCTGCGAGAGCTCCTACAAGTACAAAACCTTTGATATTTTGGAGGTGTAACTGCCCCTGCCAGCAACATAGAGGCAGCGTCAGGATATCCGGCCGTATAGACCGCACTTGCTACGAAGCACCCCTAAAAAGACATTGAAGATGGATGAGTACAAGTCTAGGCGGAAGTAGCTGTAGCAGAGTCTGTTCGTCGGAGGGACTCCCTACAACAAGAACACCAAAGTGGGCCGTATTTTGAGAAGACCGCTTTCTGGTAAATAGCTCACATATCGGTTGCAGATGAACAATCGAAGGCACATTTAGACTCGCCTATGTCTAATGCCTACGGCGACTAAAATCTATACATATTGTTCTTATGCCATGGCCTAGTGATATTTTTAAATGAACTCTAAATACAAGCTTGTGCTTCTAGCCCTTATACTGGTGTTCGGGGAGGCAGAGGCTGAGAACACTTAAATGCTGCAACCCAAATCCATCAGTCTGTTCGTAGGGCAGCACGACACCTTCCCCATCAATAATAGGTATGAGCATGGCACAACCAACAGCTCAGCTTGTACCTTCCAACCTCGAAAACCGCTACTAAGAATGATATCTAGTGAGAGAATCAATTTTAATGACAACACTCCTTACGAAGACAATCTTTTAAAACATTTGAGATCTGTCGAAGAATCAGAAGCTCGCTAGATGCTGTTATTTAAGGACTATATCATGGTATTCGGAATGGATAGCATGATAATGATCATGGAGTTCAGCAATGGGTTTGTTAGGAAGGTCCACCAGTACACGCTGCCCGATTATACAGATGGAATAACTCCCTTCCAATTCAACAACTAAGCCTTATTGGTGTTACAAGATAAAATAATCAAGTGCAACAAGTAAGGTTACCAGTCCTTCAGTAAAGAACGAGAAGATTTAGGAGATGGTTTGCAGGTAAGTCTATCAACGTTCGTTTTGGTTACAGGTCCAACCCTCTAATTGTACTAACTCAATTTAGTGACTGATAAGGTTCAGTTTAGAAGATTGATTGATACGGATATAGTTAAGGAGAAGTACTCCAATATTAATCCTAGTTGGTGGAGCCGATGCAGGAAATACACGGAGACTCAATTTTACTGTCTAGATAGCAACAATGGTCTATTCTAATATAATACATAGTTCAACACTTTCAAGTTTCTGAAAGCTATTCGCGGGTGTGTAGAATTCATTCTTACTACTAAGTCTGACATAGTTTATCAATGCATCCGTAACAGTTAAATATTCTGGATTACTGAGATCGCAGACAAGAAGATGAAAAGAGGAGACTTTAATGCCCACGATTTCCTTAATTTGGAACCATACGACACATATTACATGGTAGTTGGGAGATCCAGGCTGGCTGTCAAACATAGACGATTCGACTAGCAGACGCATATTATCGATATGCACTAACCAATAACCAGAGCGTATCACATCCAAAACTAAACTGACTGCTACCTCTACATCTTGTTCAAGTAGTCTCTTAGAAAGTACAACTACAGTATGACGTCCAACACAGTAGAGTGTAACTCATCAGCTCCTCTCAACTAACAAATCCAACTAATGCTACGATCACCTGACGATACTATTGATACTATGAAGATATATTTGGAAGTTAAAGCTCAGCCTGTTCAAGGGGACGCTCCTCACGGCCTAATGTGGGTGTTATTAGCAGTGCTAGTACTCGCAGTAGCTTTAACAAGTGTGATTGTTTGGTACTACAGGAGCAGACAATCTCGGCTGTTCAGCATATTTGAGCAGATAAAAAGACAGAATTTTGCAAGAGAGCAGCGCGTGTAGCTCAGGTAGTATTAACTATCTGTAAGATGATTAAATATGTTGGTTATACATTCATAGACTGTCAGATAGGTGTTTAGAGCTCGGAGGCTATTAAGCTGGAGCTGTGTCTCCTTGTTCCCCGTCAAATACTTTCATTAGTTAGACTGTTGATTGAGCTCCAGGCAGGTTTTGCTGGAAGTATACATATGGTAAGATGCTGGAAAGACGGGCTCTTTTTACTATTATACACTTCTTAAAGCATAGCACTGAATATGCTAAGAAGAGCAGGCCAGCCAAAGCTAACAGACCGTAGGATACATATTCCAGTTGAGTTTAGTTGCCTAGATAATGGTTGCGACATTCCAAACCTAAG